>JARHVA010005967.1:657500-692500 GCA_037957365.1 Torreya grandis | reverse complement strand
TAGATTTTGATTGATTTATGAGCTTGAATGGATATTCAAGCTCAGATTAGGCTGATTATAGATTTATAAACTTTAATGCATATTCAAGTTTATATTGGTTATATTTATTATTGGTAATATTGAATAAACATTCAATTTAGGGTTGATTGGATTCAAGATTGGTGAATTTGAATGAACATTTAATTTTAGATTTATTTGATTTATGATTGATGAACTTGAATGAACATTCAAGTTTAGATTTTTTAGATTGAAAAATAAAGGTGAATTGACATTGACATTTAAATTTTTATGGTTAGAATTTGGATTAACTAGAAGATTATCTATTTGATGGCTTTGGAGATTCACAATCTCTTGGCTGACATGGTATGCATGGGTTTCCATAGAAAACCCATGACTTATTTTAGAGGATTCCACATGAAGGATGGTTTTACCTTTTGTCTCGAGAGGCTTGGGGATTAGGATTGGAAGAATCTATGAGAGAATTAATACCCTCAAAAGAGATATGTGAAATAGATTATTTATGAATAGGGGATAAATATTCTTTCTTTACAATCAGATATTGTAAGTTTTATACATCAAAGATAGGAAGAAATTTAGATCCTAAGCTCAAATATTGAAGTAAAACTTCATCTTTGTTGGTTAAAATGTATTAGTTAAATGAAGTATGGGTAAAATGGCTTTGGAACTACCCTAGTCATTGTATGATCCCCCCTCTTCTTCCTCATAGTCATTGATTTCATGTATTTTTACTGATGAGTTTGACCATCTTGGCTACCAAATTAGAAAGCATTGTTGCCAAAAGGATATATCATTTCCATAGGATTGTTTAGAATATCCATGTGCATTGTAATTAGATAAATCAATAGAGGAAAGACTTGAAATAATTAAAAAATAACACTAAACTACTAATGGAATAAAGTGACCAAAAACTTGACTCACAACTAAATACCTTTGAGTTTTGCTTTGAATGTTTTGATTTTAATAATTTTGTGGATGATATACTAAAAGGTATTTGTGTTTATACTCAAGGTTTTCATCATGTGGTAGAGAAAAAGGAAACAAATAAAATTTATTTAAGTTGAATAGCCATGCAATCATAAAAAGGTGAAAAATCAAGGCTTTGGGTATTGAACAACTTTTAGGACTTCTATTGTCACTAACTTGTCTGTACCCTTAGATAAGGCCTAATATTTTAAGGCACTAACCATGGAGGATACTAATATTCCCATGGACCACTAAGTATAGTTTAAAGGGTGTGTATAAGGTAACTTTTTGATGTTAACCACTAACTGATGTACCAAAGTCAAATGATAAAAAAGGCTTGCCTAGGATTAAGATTTTTACAAGTTCATCTAGGGGAGTCCTTGGGATACATTTTAGTAAAATGAGGCCTAAATATCTATAAGGTATTATCTAATTCTTGGGTTAGAGATTTAACTCATCACCTTCACATGATCTTGTATGGAGTTTCTAACTTGGCCTGACGATAACTGATCCTATTATTTATACTCCATAAGTACACAGAGTTTGGCCTACGACATGGTGATAAATCCATAGTTGATAGATTCCCTAAGAAAATTAAACTAAAAAGAGTAATTCTTGCTTCTAATTTTAAAATATCACCACCAATACATTATTGAGAGAAGAGCATAAACATTAGTATTGTCTTGGGTAACACAAAAGTTTTAAAGTTATTTTTGATTCTCAAATATTTTCACCAATATGATGATAAAAGAAGAACATACACAACCTTAAAACACATAAAAACAAAAATAATTGGAATGAAAGATTACTTAATACCAAAATAAAAATGTGAGGTGTTAGAATAACTAATTAATCCTAGCCTATTGTAATAAATGTCTCAACATATTATAGGTTTGGTTGAGCTAGGTTAGTTAGATGGGGTATTTCCTAGGTGTGATCAGTTGTATTGTGAGTCATAATAACTTATAGATTAGGTGATCTAATCTCACTTAGTATTATATAAATAAGCACCTCTTATAATGCTTTTATCAATTCAGTTAATTCAATTTCATTTTGGTTTTCATTTGGTACTAGAGTAGGTAATTCTTGAGGAGTCTTTTTCAAAGCAGTAGAGATTTAGTGGAGATTGAGAGAGAAGTTCATGTGATCCTTGGATGCATCACGCTACTCCAATTTCAGTCATCTCAAGCTAAAATGCTACCAAAATTTTGGTCAATTTTGTGAAAAGAGAAAAAGTTGTCAAAATAGGTAATTTTTTTTTGTTTTGATAAAATTTTACCATATTTATATTTAAATTTGTGCTAAATTTCAGATATATGCATATGATATTTCAATATTTAAAAAATTTATATAATATATCAGATCTAGAATACATATTAAATATTGATCATTTATTTTAAGATTAGCAATATTTATATCTTTTTAGCCACATATAGATCTATGTTTTATTTGTATGGCATCAACCTAAGTTTTCATTTAGAATCTTTCATTTGGAGATGCTAAAATTCATTAAGGGTTTCAAATTTCTTGAGGCTAGTGTGTGTCAGCTCTAATTATGACTTACCTCTAATTTGATAAATAAATGGTCTTGCAGTGACCAAAAACCATCAACTATTAGCTACAAGCTTGATGATCTTAGCATCTTGATTGATTGATAAATCTTTACTACATATGGTTGCATCACAAAAATTCCAAATACCATATGGTATTCAGTGTTATCTATAGTATCCCACGATGCCAAACACTACCTTTTTTATTGGCATTTCCTACTTAGAGAATAAATTTTAGATCAACATCGAGTAGATCGATGTCCAATGAAGCCAACAGACTTCAACTGGTCAAACGACGTCTAAACAGTAGTAGTCAAATAGTGTGAGCTTGGTATCTTAGTAGTTTGGCATCTTAGTAGATCTGACTAGCATATTGGCATAGACTTCTGTAGCTAATTTGACTAGTATATTAATCCTCCCAATCACAATTATTGTAGACAAGTCAATGGTAATCTCTTTATGTTATATGGCTAATACATGTCACTAATTTTTGATAGATTGATTTGATAAAAAAGATCAGAAGATTAGCATTGAAGTTTGGCATAGAAGAGAATAGTAGTTGTACAAATCTCATTGAAACATTGAAACTCTCACCTTGGCATCAAAATCTTGATCTTGGCATCATTTTCTTCATTCGTTGTGAGATCAAGCCTTGGGTGTTTTTTTATTTTCAGGAGATCTAAGTTTGTATCTCACTATTTAGATCTAAGCCAAAAAACCATAGTAAAACCTTCTTTTTCCTCTTTACACAGATGGAAGATCATTATATTTTTATTATCAGCTATAATTTTTGTTTAAAGAGGAAGTAAAACTCACTTGCATGCATCTTGAGGTAACTGGAAGGTTTAATTTTCACTTTCATTAGATTTTATAAGTCCATGGAAAAATTATAGTTCTAATGAGTGGTTGCATGGATATCTTATTTTCTAATTTGGCCTCAAAAATTAAAATTTAGTGTTTTTTAATTGATTTGACACATTTTTACAAGAAATCCAAATGCTTATAAATTTTGAATCGTAACTCAAATTTGACTTCTAATTTTTTTTAAAGTGTGTATTTTTTATTGTCTATCTATTGGTATCATTCAATTATTAAAAAAATAGAAAATTGTAACCTCATTTGCTCCTTGAATGCATTTTTTATTGAAATCGATCCCTAGTTTTTCATTGCTTTTTTGATGCATTTTCGGTAGAGTCTAACATCTATTGTGTGTTTGTGTGTGATTTTTCATATTTATGTATGCATTTTTGAATTTTCTTTGTATTTTTCTAATGCACACTTCATTTTTGCATTTAAACACACTTGTATTTCTTTGTCATTCATAACTTTCATGATGTCTAGTTTTGGACCGCATTTTATGCTTCCCAACACACAATTACTCCATGATGATAATTATGCAACATGGAAAATGAAAGTACAAACACATCTTGAGATTTAAGACATTTGGTCAGTAGTAGAAGGTACATGGGTCAAACATGTGATAAATTTTGATCAACAACATAAATATGACAAGGCTAAGTTAATAATCATGTTTGGAGTTTTGGATGAGGTACAACCTCATATTTGTAGTGCTACAACTGCAAAAGATGTTTGGGATAAGCTTAAAATAGTATATAAATCTAAGAATCAAAATAATATCTTGCATCTTTAGAGCCAATTACACACTTTTAAGCTCAAATCAGATGAAAAAGTAGAAGCATTCCTTAGAAGAGTTGTAACTTTGTGGGATTCACTTCAATATTTAGGCAAACTAGTAACAGATGATTCTTTGGTCCCTATAGTCCTTAGAGCACTAACCCCTACATACGGGATCTTTGTATCCATATTCAATGTTACAAGACAAAAACCAACCTTTAAGGTGTTGGTAAATTTGTTGTAACAAAAGGAAGCAATGCATAATTTAGAAGAAGTAGATGATGAGCATGAAATTACATCAAATAAAAATGGGAAGAAACCCATGAAGGGTCAAAAGTAATCTCCAAATCAGAATAAACAACAAAATCAACAAGGGAAAAATTCATGTTCTCTTAAAGCATGTCAAATTTATGGAAAATAGGGACATGTCTTGAAACATTGTTGGTACAACTCTTTTCAACAGGGCTCATCAAGTAAGAAGCCCTCTTTCAAAAAGTCACCACAAACATAAAAGAAACAACCACAACAACAAAATAGGTGGAAATACAAAAATTCCAAGCTTAAAAAACATGGTAATGTTGCTGAAGACAATGATTCTTCAAATGAGGAATATGATTTAGCTACTCAAACACATGAGTCTACCAATCATTCGAGTGTAGTTTGGTATGTTGATTTAGGAGCAACTAGACACATGATAGGTAGAAAAGATTTGTTTTCTACTTTGATAAAAATCAGAATAAAATGGAAATGTATCACTTTGAGATGATACCTCATATATAGTTCAAGGTAGTGGTGACATCAAATTTCAACTTGGAAATAGAAATTGAAACATTTTAAATGTTTTATATGTTCCAAGACTTACAAAATTGTGATGTCCCTTACTTAGGGGCTCTCTTATCTGCACAAAAAACTCTGATAACTGCCGTCGTCGGTCGACCTGTATTAGTCCCCTTGGCCGACGTCGGTGATGAGTCGACCGATGTCGGTCTCTGTAAGTTCCTGTTCGCCGATGTCGGTACCTGAACTTTCTGTAGATGCGTACGGATTTTTCACAGATCTGTATGGAAGTCGTACGGCCGCTGATATAACACACCCTGTATGCCTGATCCTGATCTGTAGAATTATGGGCTGACACAAAAGATCTATATCTGGATAATTCTTGAATCAAAAACCCAAAATAAAGAAAATACCTGTAAACCCTTGTGATAGCTTCTGAGTGAAGTTATCTCTCAAATACCTGTAATACTATGATAACTTCTGTATGAAGTTATCTCTCAATTCGGCAATAGATCGGCTGATCTTTCACAACCTCTGAATCGCACACAATGAAGAGTTGACGTTCTTCACTGCAATTGGAATCCTGGAACCCTTGGCTCAGTCTTCACAGAAGAATGTTCTTAACAAGAATCAATATCAATAATAAGCATGGATACATACTCTCTCCCATGAGAGATTCTTATACACCTCCAAAGGTGTGCTTGCTAAAATTAGACTCCCTTAAATTAGACTCCCTTAAATTAGAACTAGGGTCTTAAAATTAGACCAAGTCTTAAATTAGGATTAGGATCCTAAAATTAGACCCAATCATTAATAATTAATAATTAATTAATAATTAATCAATAATTAATAATTAATTAATAATTAATTAAAATGAGATCAAATAATTAATATTTGATTAAATCAATCAAATATTAATATCTCCCTTAATTCATGTCCGAAAGAGCCCAAACGAAAGCCAAGCCCAGCTCCATCAAGACCCTCTATCCACCTCATCAGCCTACGAGGGTCGCATAATAGGCTAATCATCTACTCTGCACATGTCGACTAAAAATGGGACATGACAATCCGCCCCTCCTGAAATTGCTTGCCCTCAAGCAATCGCTGAATACCCGGATCCCAAATGAAGTCTCGATCTACAGTGCTGTCAACCAACACAAACTCCAGGCTCTGTCCATCACCACTCTCATCCAATGGCGTCACATCACCTCTGTCTCCTGTATGCATATCGTCATCAACATGTGACCCCCCTGTAAAAGAAAGCTGAGCCTCTTCCACATGTGCTGACTCTTGAACTGAACTCACCTCAAGACAAAGCTCGTCCTCATATCTCTCTTGTGTTGGTGCCAATGTGCCCTCATCATCGCACTCTATCATGTCCTGTAGTATAGGCATCTCCATCCGATGAAAAAACATATGCTTGAAGCTGCTGCCCCGTATTGCCTTAAGAATATGTGTTTTCCCATCAACCTGAAAACGAACCTCCATATCTTTGAGATGAAGAGTAACTTCCTCAAATGAATGAAGCCACTTCATACCCAAGACTAATTCTATGTCCCCCATGTTCACTACAAAATAATTAGCCTTGAACTCGTAGTTGTTCAAGCGCAATGGGAGATCTCTAATCATGCGCTCACACCTAAGAGTGTGACCATCGGCTACCTTAACTCTAATCCCCTCAAAATCTTCGGTAGTGAGTCCACGCTCCTCCACCAATCTAGCATCTATGAAATTATGTGTAGCTCCTGTATCAAGAAGGGTGGTAATCTTCTGCCCTGCCAAAACTCCACGGAGTCTGAATGACTCATCCGACTGAATGCTGGATAGGCGTGCCTCCTATATATGAAGCTCTAAATCTACCTCTGCCTTAGGCTCTGAAGCCTCTGCCTCCTCAGAACTACCCTGCTGTTTGGAATCTTCTGATTCTGCATCCTCATAATACGCCCACATCACACGATTTGCTTTGCCCTTAGGCCTCAAAGGGCAATCGTGATGGATATCATATGGACCTTTGCAGTAGAAGCAAAGCTTCTTCCTGCGTAGATCATTAAGTGCCTCACGATCCAAAGGTGGTGCTGCTGGATTGGCCTTTGAATCATTTTTAACCCCGGATTTATCTATGTTAAAATTCGGTCTCTCGGTATCCCCGTTGGAGTGCTTATGGTCTCTCGATGAAGAAGTACCTCTGGAGTTAGATCTACTTGATGGTGCCGCCATCTCCATACTGCGCGCTTTATTCATAGCTTCCTGTAAGGAAGGAGGATCAAAGCCTTTGATCCAACCTCTCAATGGTTCTGTCAAGCCCTCCATGAAGAGTACTACTAGTCGCCTCTCTGAAATGTCAGGAACCATAACTGATAACTTCTGGAAGTCACCAATGTAAGACTCTAGACTGCCGCTTTGGCGCAACTGTGCCAACTCTCGGAAATAGGACTCTGGATCCCTCCTGTCAAAACGCTCTACCAGCCTGTCCACAAACTCCTGATAAGAAGTGATCCGATCATGATGGAGTGTCACCATCCCATGGTGCCACCAATCGTGAGCTACTCCCTCAAGATGTAGTGTCGCATATCTGATAGCATCTTCCTCACCCATCGGTCGCAATGTGAGAAATGTATCCAGCTTACTAACCCAGGCTTGTGCTGTCACCTTACCACTACCGTCAAATGTTGCTAGTGTGAGCCTACTCGTAGCCTGCTTCAGATCATTGTTCTGGGGCCTTGGTCTCCCATTCTGTCGACCTCGATAATGTTCTTTCCTTTGTGTGAGGAATCGGTCAAAAGTAATCATCTCCCTGACCACAGGTGGTAATGACTCCCACTCATCAGTCGCTGCCCTGAATGTGTCTATAAATTCCTCCTCATGCTCTTCACCTGCTATAACCTCTTCTGCTTCCTGTCTCACAAAGATAGGCCTAGTAGGCCTATTCGCTGTACGAGAAACAGTCCCATGGCCTTGATGTGATCCTGCAACACCCCTGACATCTTCACGGTGTGGGGAATGTCCCCTCGGAGAACCCAATCTTGGCAGTGCTGCTGCCAACTGCTGTAATACCTGGTTATTCTGCCTTTGCCCTTCTCGTAGTTCTCTAAGAGTAAGTAAAACCTCTGGATCATCTTGGTCACTCGGATGGTGAGGAATACGGGCCCTGCCAATATCATCACCCATGTCTTCCGGCGGTTGTTCTAGAACTTGAGTACCTTCAAGCAAAGCTTTACTGCGTGTGTAATACCCGTGTGGTCGCAACTCTTGTCGCTGCATAAAATTTCTAAACCCTCAGGATGGCAGGATTTAGCTCTGATACCACTGTGATGTCCCTTACTTAGGGGCTCTCTTATCTGCACAAAAAACTCTGATACCAAAGACCAAAGCTCTGATACCACTGTAATATCCCTTCGAATATCAAAAACAAAGCTCCAAATTGCTTATCTAAATTTCTGCAAAATATCTTCAAATAGATGAATAAATCACAGTATAATTTCTTTTTTATTTGCTCATAAGCTTACAATTTGAGATCCTCTGTCAGGTATACAAATAATATCAAAAGTTCGGCCTTATAGCCTGAATATTCCACGAACTGGGTTGAATCTGGCACGTCTCAGCCTGCTGTGTAAAAACACAGTCGCCGACGTCGGTTATACTGCCGTCGTCGGTCGACCTGTATTAGTCCCCTTGGCCGACGTCGGTGATGAGTCGATCGATGTCGGTCTCTGTAAGTTCCTGTTTGCCGATGTCGGTACCTGAACTTTCTGTAGATGCGTACGGATTTTTCGCAGATCTGTACGGAAGTCGTACGGCCGCTGATATAACACACCCTGTATGCCTGATCCTGATCTGTAGAATTATGGGCTGACACAAAAGATCTATATCTGGATAATTCTTGAATCAAAAACCCAAAATAAAGAAAATACCTGTAAACCCTTGTGATAGCTTCTGAGTGAAGTTATCTCTCAAATACCTGTAATACTATGATAACTTCTGTATGAAGTTATCTCTCAATTCGGCAATAGATCGGCTGATCTTTCACAACCTCTGAATCGCACACAATGAAGAGTTGACGTTCTTCACTGCAATTGGAATCCTGGAACCCTTGGCTCAGTCTTCACAGAAGAATGTTCTTAACAAGAATCAATATCAATAATAAGCATGGATACATACTCTTTCCCATGAGAGATTCTTATACACCTCCAAAGGTGTGCTTGCTAAAATTAGACTCCCTTAAATTAGACTCCCTTAAATTAGAACTAGGGTCTTAAAATTAGACCAAGTCTTAAATTAGGATTAGGATCCTAAAATTAGACCCAATCATTAATAATTAATAATTAATTAATAATTAATCAATAATTAATAATTAATTAATAATTAATTAAAATGAGATCAAATAATTAATATTTGATTAAATCAATCAAATATTAATATCTCCCTTAATTCATGTCCGAAAGAGCCCAAACGAAAGCCAAGCCCAGCTCCATCAAGACCCTCTATCCACCTCATCAGCCTACGAGGGTCGCATAATAGGCTAATCATCTACTCTGCACATGTCGACTAAAAAGGGGACATGACAAAAATGATCATCAAGCACATGTGGTCAAAGTTACAAAACTAGGCAATTTATGTCATAGAAGATATGGTCACTTGAGTTATGGTTATTTGGTTCAATTGAGCAAACATGATATGGTTCATGGCCTTGCCAAATTCAAGAAATATTTTGATATATGTACTACTTTCTTAGTAGGAAAGAAAAGAAGAGCTCCTTTTAGAAAGATTGAGTATTGGTCACTTGGTAAGCTAGACTTGGTACACACCGATCTTTTTGGACATTTTACTCCCAGTCTCAGAGGATATAAATACTTTTAGCTTTTATTGATGATTACTCACAAAAAATATGGGTATATTTATTGAATACTAAGGATCAAGATTTTAAAGTCTTCCAAGAATTCAAGGCCACAATTGAAAATGAAACTAGTCAAAAAATTAAGACCATCCACTCAAATTATGGTGGGGAATACACTAGTAAAGAATTATCATCCTATCTCAGTGTGAACGGAATCAATTAGAAATTGATAGATCCATATTCACCTCAACAGAATGAAGTTTTAGAATAACCTAAAAGAATCATTTTTGAAATGTTTTTAAGCATGGTTGAAGATGCAAAATTTACTAATACATATTGGGCAGAAGCTTGTCACACTGTAGTCTACTTATTGAATAGGTCACCCACCAAAGCTCTTGATGGAATCACACCTCATGAAGCTTGGATAGGTAATTAACCAAAGGTAATTAACCTTAAAAATTTTAGTTTCAAGGAATATATGCATTTTTATAAGAACAAAATAAATAATTTGGATAAGAAAACAAAGGAATGTATTTTTGTGGGATACAATGCACAATCAAAGGCATACAAGTTCCTTGATCCAGAAACAAACAAGGTACTAATCAATAGAGATGTAGTGTTTGATCAAAAGAGTGGAATAAATCCACCTTATACACAGGTAAATGATACAGGCAAAAGTCTTGTAATATTTTTAGATAGAGATGGTGAAAGTGAATAGGAAGATAGTCAAACAAGACCTCCAACATCACCACCTACAATTCAACATATGCTCAAGCGGTATACAAGTACCATATGAGATGCTAACTTGAATAGAGTACCCGATACATCCACTTCAAGACTGAGTATTTGAAACACGGCTCAAGAAGAGGTCAATATGATCCTCATGAGTATTTTTTAAGAAAGATATGAGACCTTTATAGTAAATGAAGCCCTACAGTCTAGACCTTAGAAAGATACTATGGATGTAGAATATTAGTCACTAATGAAGAATAACACTTGGAAACTTCTTGATCTTCCATCAAGGAAGAAGCATATTGGTTGTAAATGGGTCTTTAAGACCAAGTACAAAGTAGATGGAAATATTGATAAGTACAAGGCAAGGTTTGTTGTAAAAGGGTATGCTCAGAAAGAAGGCATTGACTATGAGGAGACTTTTACTCCCTAAGATAAGGACCATCATAATGGTTTTTTCTATGGCTACATAGTTTAGATGGAAATTCCATCAAATGGATATAAAAATCACCTTTCTCAATGAATATTTGAAAGAGGAAGTCTACATGACTCAACTGAAGGATTTATGGCACCTAATTAGGAATAGAAAGTGTTTAGGCTTATCAAGTCTCTTTATGGGCTAAAACAAGCTCCCTGAGCCTAGTACATTAAGATTGATGAGCATCTCATAAAACATAGATTAAAAAAGAATCCATATGATCCTAACCTCTATCTCAAATAACATGGGGGAGGTTGTTATAGTGATTATTTATGTTGATGATCTAGTCATCACTAGTAACATAATGAAGATGATCGATGCAACTAAGAATGATATGAAGTGATCGTTTGATAAGATAGATCTCAAGATGCTACACTATTATTTTGGTTTGGAGGTATAGTAGAATGAACATTACAATTTTTTTTCAAAAATGAAGTATACCAAGACATTTATTAAGAAATTTAGGATGATGGACTGTAATCCTATTGTAACACCTATGGAGAAAAGACTTTAGTTTTCTCATATAGATCCATCACCAAAAGTAAATTTAAACCTTTATCGATATTTGATTGAGAGTCTCATTTACTCGAAATAAACTAGGCTAGATATTAGCTATGTTGTTAGCTATCTTTCTCAGTTCATGTAGGAACCAAATGTGACACATTAGATTGCAACAAAGTGGGTATTGAGATACATCATAGGTACAATTGAGTATGGCCTAGAGTATAAGAAGAATGAAGAGTTATTATTGATAGGATATATGGATGTAGATCATGCATCTTCTATTGATGATAGGAAATCCACTTATGGATTTATGTTCTTTCTAGGATCTGTTCTAATTTCATGGGGAAGTAAGAATCAAAATTATATTTCTAGATCATCCACAAAGACATAATATTGTACTACAGTAGAATCTATCTATGAAAGTAATATAGATACGTCACATTTTTTAGGACTTGGAGTTCCATAGACTCAATCTATAGTTTTGAATTTTGAAACTAAGGGTGTTCTACATATTTTTCATAATCTAGTTTTTCATGAGAGAACCAATCACGTAGAGGTTCAGATTCATTTCATATGTGAACATATTCAAAAACAAAACATACAACTCTAGTATTTCCCCACTCAGGATTAATGTGTAGATGTCTTCATGAAGTCACTTGCACATGATAAGTTTGAGGCATTCAAAAGCTTTCTCTCTTCTTCTCTTCAGGATATGATCAATTAAGTGGGGAAATGTTAGAATAATTAATTAATCCTAGCCTATTGTAATAAATGTCTCAAGGTATTACACCTTGGTTGACCTAGGTTAGTTAGATAGAGTATTTCCTAGGTGTGATTAGTTGTCTTGTGAGTCATAATACCCTACCAATTAAGAGATATAATCTAACTTAGTATTATATAAATAATCACCTCTTGTAGTTATTTTATGTATTCAGTTAATTCAATCCCATTCTAGATTTTATGAGTTAATTACTATGAAAAATAAAATGCTTAAATAAATACTAATAATTAAAAGAAATCAAAACTTTTAAATCAAGAAATCACCAGTAACAAGAATACACACAAACACACACACACACACACACACACACACACACACACACACACACACACACACACACACACACACACAATTTTTGGTTTAATTTTTATCCATATTTGACAAGAGTCATGTACACAAATATTATTAAGTTTTTTGGAAGATGAATAATCAAGGCAACCTGTAAATTTAGTCAAAAATTATATATTTTTTTTATTAATATTAGTGTGTATAAGGCTTGTCAAAGATGGATAAAAATTAACTAGAGATGTTATCTCTCTCTCTCTCTCTCTCTCTATATATATATATATATATATATATATATATATATATATATATATATGCAAACACTAAAGTTATGTTATCTCTCTCTCTCTCTCTCTCTCTCTATATATATATATATATATATAACTTTAGTGTTTGCATATATATATATATATATATATATATATATATATATATATATATATATATATATATATATATATATATATATATATATGCAAACACTAAAGTTATAGAAACTAGAAAAAAATAAAAACATAACAATTATGATTTTGACTACTTCTCCTAAAATTTTATTTGAGTTTTCATTGAATTTTGATAGTATGTTTTTATTATAAATTCAAACAAACCTACAAAAAATTAGAAAAACCTAGATTATAGTAAAAATGTATTTCTATTTTAACAATCATGATATTTTTACCAAAAAAATAAATAACAAACAATCACTAATTTTAAGATATCTCTTAAATAACAAATAATATTTTCAAGAAATTTGAACAAGTTAAAGTTAGTCTATAGCTGAACCAACTTGTAAAAAATTAGAAAAAAGTAGATTAAAAAAAATAATATGAGAAAGATTTGGGAAACATCCCACCGGACATCCCAAAATGTGTAAGTGAAATCTAAATGTAAATTATGGTAAGAAATCGCTAAAGTAAGTGAGATATAATCTAAATTCAAACAATCTACACTAGAGAAACAAATTTAATAAACTAAAATATAAAATTATACCTTATAAGCTCCTTCCATTGAGATTTTTAGTTTATTTTCTCTCTTGGATGTGGTTGCTCAATCTTGTCCAAAACAAGGAGAATTGGGCAGTGTTTTGGTACATGAATTTTAGATGGATTTGATGTGATTGAATGTGCTTGGATGGAAAATTTGCAACTACCTTACAAACTTAGTATAATAAGTTTGTAATCACTAAGCTTTTCTAAATTGGAGGTAAAACTTCTAATTTATAGAATTTAGAAATGGATGTGAACCATAAATCTTGAGATGAAGATTAAGGGCTAAGAATAAAAGGTAATTTTAAATTCATAATGGGAATTTTGAGTTAAAAATTAGAGTGGAGGATATGAGAGACCTAAAAATGAATACAAAATTCATTTGGGAGGAAGATATAATATACAATTAGTAAATGGATGTGAGGTGTATTATTAAATTGGAAGAAATCAGATCATAGAAGACAATTAGATTAGAGGTAGATTATTAAATTGGAGGAAATTAGATCATGAAAGATAATGGGATTAAATGTGGATTATTAAATTAGATCATAGAGGAGAATATGATTATTAAATTAGAATGGTGGGGGATAGGTGGAACCTTAGGGCATGTGAGGACAATTTTGAGTTTTTGATTTATAATTTTTTTGAATTTCTAAAATCCATAAAATTTTTAATTAGATAAAGATTAATTAATTAATTAATTTTGGATTAATTTAGGGATAATAAACAATGAATAGTGAATAGTATTATTGAATAATAATGAGGAATAGTAACGATGAATTAGGATTAGGGAAAACTAGGGATGATTAGAGATGATTATGGATTTAGTGCAAAGAAGGTTAAAATAAACATAAAGTGCCCTATTTTAAGTGACTAAAATTAGGAATGGGAAGCATGTAGGGACATTGGACCCATCGAAGATTAAATTAAATTATTTAATTTGATAGTGAAGGTTAGTAGAATTTGAGATGGATTATTAAATTTTGAGAGAGGAATTTCTAGACTACAAACTTTAGATAATGGGGGATGTGTAGAACCTGTGGCATCATTGAAGTTTGGAGAGAGGAATATTTTGAATATAAAATTTAGATGATGGTGGACAAGCAAAACATATGACATCATTAAAACTTGAAGAGTGAAGGGTGTCGAAGATGATGTCATGGTGTGTATATTATTTGTTTTTTTTTTTTTTAATTTTGATAATTGTGGATATTCAAAACCCATGGAATTAGGGAAAGATTATTTAATTAATATGGATTTCTTAACTAATGTAATAGGATGAAAATTGTATGGGATTGAAGGTGGTTATGAAATAAATGAATTAATTTGCTAGGGGGTGATGAATAGTGAAGGTTAGGGATGTTAGTGTGAATGGAATATTGAATAGCTAAAATTGGCATAAAGTGTCTGATTTTAGGTTTCTAATTATTATTATTATTATTATTATTATTATTATTATATTATTATTATTATTATTATTATTATTATTATTATTATTATTATTATTATTATTATTATTATTATTATTAAAGTGTGTCTGTGTGTGTGTGTGTGTGTGTGTAATAACTATAAATAGACCTTGGACTTGAAAAATGTAAGACTAAATATAAATATTGAAATAACTCACAGAAACTAAAAATTACAAGGCAAAAATCCAAATAATCACCACACCAGAGGATCTAGTCTTCCTAGGAATAAAATATTAACAAGAGGCTAATCTAATTACAACTTGGGGCCCTAAAAAATATTAAAAATTGAGATGCACTAGGATTTATCAATAAACACACATCACCAATATAATAGAATAGTCATAATTTTTTTTTAAATTATTTATTTCTAAAATGTGGTAGAGATGTTTGTGGAACCCACCATAGTGATAGGTTCATATTTCATGACCCATTTACCTTTCTCTAATGATATATCATTTGTACCTGCTACCTCAATCTAAGTAGATTCTTCCTATTGTAACACTTCTCATTGGAATTAATGCTAGAGTTGTGAGTTAAAAAACACTTTTCAGTCTTAGATTGCTTGTTTTGGTCATTTGACGATTAACACTTCTTCTATATATTGTTCTTGGAGCTATTCCCTAATTTGAAATTAAACTTGGACTATTCAGACTATTGCTTGGTATAAGACTTAAAATAATTTATCATAGTCTTGGATATTTCCTTAGATTCAAACTTGTAATAAAATATATAGGATTATTTAATTGAATATATTTAGAATAAATCCATATCTAACTACATATGTGGCCTCAATCCTAATCTATACTTCATAAAGGTTTTGTTTTGAATCTCGAATGCCATTTTTGAACACCAAAGTGTGAAATATATCTATGTATTGTTGCACATATTATTCTTTGCCTTGGCAGACTTGAGAAAAGTTGATGTAATGGTCATCATAGTTTCCATAAAGATAATAGGTTTCTTTGAGTGCTTCTATGATACCATTCCATATGTTTAATTTAAATTCATCTTCGTGATATTCATGTGAAATGCAGTAGTTTTCCCACCATTTATTTATCGATAAAGAAACTTTGAGAAGAGAAGTTGTTATCTTTTCTCTGTATGAGAACTGATTAATCACATAATATGAATAGATAAGGTAAAGCTAGATATCTAGTCCATCTACATATATTTTTACTTAAAACATAGGAGTATCTAGATTAACTTACATACCTTGTTTGACATCCAACCACCAAATGATTGATGAGAGTGAGAGGTGTTGGAAGGAGTCCATTGATTGAAAAGTAGTGATAGATAAGTGACTACACTTGTTTTTTCAAGGGCATGATGTTATTCCAAATCTTCCCATTATCTTTGCAATGCATCCTCTATCATCTTTTGAAACATTTCTAAAGTTGGTATCATCAAAGATTTATATCCTATTTAAGAACATGAAGTACAATAGAGGGTCATGAGTCACAAGCTCTAAATTCTTACAATTAGACATTGTATAAGTGGGCATATAAACATATATGAAGTTTAGATACCCCATGATATCACTTAGAAATGATATAAAGTGTGTTTGTTTTGATTCTACTGACTTGAGGCCCAAGAGGAGACCTAGTGGATAACCTAGTTAAACAGATTTAAGATGGTTATGAATAGAATAAAATTCTAAATGATTGAGGATATGAAGGTGTAAAGTGTTAAAAAAGAAGGAAAGTAAAGAAGATACCTAGACAACTAATGTAGCACTTTAATAGCAATGTTTTTTTTATGTTAAGTTTTTTACAATATCTAAAAGATTAGATGTATGGTATCTATAGAGTCCATAAATTTATTCTTATTTGTGTAACTAAATATAAATAATATAAGTTCACATTAATATACAATGGAAAGAGATTAAACTTTAGTTGAACTGTTACAAAAGTTGGTAACAACTACTTCATAAGCTATGGATGTTTTGACATCAATGACTCCCATTACTAATGAGTTATGGTCTACAATAATGACAATATAGGGGTTATGCATTATTTTAGAAGTGGAGATAGATCTATTGGATTGGCACATAGGGGTGGGACCCAATTACAATGTTTTTGACACTATAGCGAGGCTAGATATGAAATGACAGTAAATTATGGTAAGATCTAGTGACCCAGATCCTCTTAGATCAAAATTCCCCAAGTAGACAAGTCATTGGTGATAAAAGCTCACATTTCTACTTGTATGGATACAAACATATCAAATTCACATTTTGGGATATTAGGGGCTACATAGTTTTTACTCATATGGAGATCACGATAGGCACGCAGATGAAGGTGTATAACTACCAAAATTGAGTGAGAAATTAATAATTAATTTATTTTTTGATTTTTTCTAACTCAAGGATTAATCTTGTATATAACCATAGGAAGTGATTTTGCCTTTCACCTTAGAAATAAATGATTTATTTATCCATTTTTTTTTTAACTCAAGGGTTAATTTTTGTACAGTGGCAATAAATGATTGTGTGTTTCACCAATAAATATATTATGGGAAACAATATATGGTCACACAAATATTATTTGAAATGATGCATTTTAACTTTTTTAATCATTTTTATTTTTTTATTTCACTCATTGTCTTTACTATCCTCATCATGTTCCTTTACATTTTTATTTTTTTTGGTTTGATTTGATGGATTTTATTTATATTTATACATTTAGTTTATTTTATTTTTATAATATTATTGTTATACTTTCCTTGTTGTTTTTATCATGTTGGTTTTTAATTATTTAAAAGTGAATATACTCATGTCAATACAATTTTATAGTCGCCTAAATGTCATTATAGGAATACCTTATCAATATAAAAAATAAAATTAGTCTTTTATAAAAAAATATGAGTTCTATTTTTTCTGATAATAAAAATGTTTTTGTAGAGGGGATTGATTTTAAATTTTCATAAAGAATGTGGATAACCTATTTCCATATAATTCCTATAATTTTTCATTTAAAACATCATTTTAATAATAAAAAATTAAAATTTTATGAGACCATTAAATTAACAAAGATTTTTCCATTTTTTAGGCAACACTCTTTCAAAAAAAATTAACAAACCCCTCCATAAAACCATAACATAATATAACACATATGTTGTAACGATAATGTTTAATTAGTTATCTAATTTTTGATCTAAATTTTATATATATGAAATAACCAAAACATTAATTTGTTGTCCTTAAAAAACAATATTCCAATAGAAATTAGACACATGGTAGGGAGTCCCTTCCAGTCTTTCTCATATACTTAAATTTATAATCTTTGTACATTCAATTTACAATGATAATGATTGGAAATTTATTTCTATCCTTTCCTAAGATGTTTGAGAAAAGGTGATGCCTCTCTCGAGAAAAGTTTGAAGAAATAATGAATCACATTAACTTTTATATTAAGATTGATCCACTGTCAACCATCACAAAAACTAGATTGATAAACATCTTATTAATATAGAGCATTTAATAAATACAGAATATATCTTAAATAAATTATACAAAATGACAGTTATCAATATTGACAAATATAAAAAAAAGTTGATAAAAAAATTAAAAGAGGGAGAATTCAATATTGACAAATTAAAAAAAAGTTGATAAAAAAATTAAAAGAGGGAGAATTCAATATTGACAAATTAAAAAAAAGTTGATCAAAAATTTAAAAGAGAGAGAAAACCCCAAAACTAAAAATTAAAATATGTAAAATAAAAATTCTCACTTTAAATTTTAAGTGCCAGAAGAAAAATGAATTTATAAGAAGATAAAATAAAACTTTATTTCAAACAATTTAAATTTTAAGTGCTAGAATAAAATGATCAATATTTATAAAAAAATAAAATAAAACCTTATTTCAAACCATTTAAACTCCGAAAAAAATAAAACTTAAAATATTTATAAAAAAATAAAATAAAACCTTATTTCAAACCATTTAAACTAAAAAAAAAATAAAACTTAAAGTTATAAAATATCATCGAAAATTGATTCTCAAAAAATGTGTTATGAGATTTTATGTGCCTATGATATCCCTTACGTTCGAAAGATGGGTCAATCCTGATGAAGCATGGTCTAATAATCATCACCTAACAACTATGTCACCTAACAACTATGTCAAATAAAACAATTTTTAATCTATGGTCTATTTATTTTTTAAAAAACTGTAAAATATTCTCTGTATCCATACAAGTAAACGAAAATTCCATGCTCTTATGTTTGTATTAGATTATTTCCTACCTTTTCCGGATTACATGTAGTTTAGTTATAACTATGGCGATATCACAAATTGTAAATAGTGAACTACATCGCGTTAATGCAGAAGTGAAATTTAATAAAATAATTTGTGGGAGAAAAATTGTATAAGACCATGAACTAGCATTGTGTAATGTCCACAGTTGGCCCCTGCTAATCTATGATTCTCTTTAAAAAAATTCTTACCTATCAGAACAAAAATTAATTACAAACCGAACTGCTGCGAATATTTTTGACGCACGGAAATAAAAAATAAATGACTCCCGATTGCATGACAATTTTATCGCTATAAAATAGTTAAATACTCTGATTTAGATTTAAATCCCGACATGGCCGCGATGTGAAGGCTATCTCCAACTGACGGGGATAATGATCGTGGCAAAGGCAAGGGGAATGGAGATTAGAGACGGGTTGAACAAGTTGCGTGACTATTTAGTCGCCTCTAAACTTCTTTAGAGACTTTCTCTTGGAAATGCAACCATCTACTACAGCTCTTGAAAATGGCAATTCAGGACAATGTCTCATCCCAATTTGTCTTTTGTCCAACTTGTAAAGATAGGGAAGCGAAAAAAAACATAGTTCCAAAATTAATAATGTCTTGCAGGGTGATTTGTAGTGCTTGTATGGAGGTTTGTCTGTACGGGTTGAGAGATGGATGGCATGAAAAGAGTGCAGCGAATCACCTTTCTCAGAAAGAAGCCTATAATAACTTATGTGCGATTCATGCACTAGCGGAGGGTTTATTGACAAATAAAAAGATCATGTAATGATCTGATAAGTTGATTAAAAAAAATTAAAACAATTTAAACCAAAAACGTGCATTTTAGTTTTAAAAACTGTACAAGTACAATCTCTCCTAAATGAAGAGGCAATTAACATTAAAACTTTGGATATTCCACAACAGCATGATGGGTGCAAGTTGATATCTCTTTATTTATTTTTCCTTGTTATTGATTTGGCTTTTTCAATTTTCAATTTTGTTGAATCACAATTTTGTTGACCTGTTTTTTTAAACCATGTGTGTCCTTTAACATAACAATTTCCAATGCTAAATGCTTAAATTGCTGACGCTTTGGTTGCAGACTTTAATATCTAATTGCGTCTAATCCTCCTTTGCTGAGCACTTAAACATCATTTTGGACGAAATATATGTCTCAGATTGCCTTATCTTCGCTTTGCAGTTTTAATGTCTAGTTTCTTAGAGGTCAGGATTCAATTATCTATTATAGAGGTTGATAAATTTCATGGCGCCTAGTTCCACCAAGGTTGGAGGTATTTAAATTGATAACTGCAACCGGCCATTATGGTCCATCATTTAAATAGGAAGGTACCACGGAGATTTTTTTTGAAAGCGATGTTTGTGACATATTTAATTGTGGCTCTTAACGTAGACCGGATTTTACTATGAGTGGCTTAGCTGGCAATGTTGACGTGACAATTTTTTTTTTTACCTTATTACATATATATCCTACAAAACTCTTGGTAGCTAAAAAAACGGCTCCTAGTGCATGGGGACATTTATAACAATTTATGTGGAAATCATGAATAGAGTTTAGAT
Organism: Torreya grandis; assembly: GCA_037957365.1. Lineage (NCBI taxonomy): Eukaryota > Viridiplantae > Streptophyta > Pinopsida > Cupressales > Taxaceae > Torreya > Torreya grandis. The sequence goes on along the minus strand of JARHVA010005967.1, from coordinate 671,672 downwards.
CATATTACTAACACATCCATTTCAGCTAGTAATTAATTTTAATAGATTTTTTATTGTCAATTTTTATGTTGTAATGATGTTTTTTGTGGTTGTGTATTTTAACGTGTCAAATTTTAAATGAATTTTCATCTATAATATTAATATAATTGAAATATTCCATAAAAATATGTAGAAGAATATTCCATAATATTTGATGTTAAACTTAAACTTGATAAAATATTAAATTTTTTGGAAAGTTTTGATTGGTTAAAATAAAAAATATATTTGTTCAACTGATTCCTATAATACCTTGTACAACAAGGAATAATAAAAATTCAAACTCAAAATATACTATGAAACATGCATGTGCATTGTTAAAACACCAAAAAATCAAAGTCCGAAAAAAAAATTATATAATTCAAGACCTCAAGAATTCAAGAATTTATATGCGATAGTTATTAGTTGTAGAAATGTATTATTCTAAGATATTTATGTGTTTGTTGATTATTAATTTAGATTAAGTTTTTTTCACTGATCTCCCTATCATTTTTTTTTGTTTCAATATTTTTCTCTCTTTTCTTATTTATTTTATGTATTTTTTTCAAATTGTTTCTATATTAATATAGTGTAAGGTTCTAGAGTGAGCCTTTAGGACTCTTGTTTTGGGTCTCATACATTTTATGTTCTTGAGTTATTGATTTTTATTATCCCTTTTATGTTGATTTGCCTCCAATAACCCATTTGAATTTGAGAAGTATGTAAATACATAAATACATTAATGCATATGAGACATAGACATTAATATAGCAAAATAATATTTTTATTTTATAGAGATCAATTATGGAAGTGCAAGAACAATTGATTCAAACATTTAAGGAAGAATTAAAGCATGAAATATTTGTTTCCTTTCTATGCATTCATTTGAGTGCAAAAAATTATATAAAACTAAGGCATTCATTCAATGGACTACTTGTTGATATGGATTGAGTGTTTCTTGTCAAAAAAATTCCCAACCTATGATTATGTAAGAGAATGCAAGTATTAATCTATGGTCTATAATGATTGTAATTTTAGAATACTCCATATATCTCTTAAAATTAGGTTAAAAATCCATGTTATTATATCTATATTAGAGTATTTATTATATTTTCTAGATTACACGTAGTTTAGCTATAAATGTAGTGATAACGCACATTGGATATATTGAACTACATAGTGTTAATTCAATATGTTACTACAGGGAACTCTATAGCAATAGAGTTTCAAAATCAAAAGACATTAAGAATCATGCACATGCACTGCACCAATGTTACCAAATCAAAATCAAACAATAAAAATATAAAATTCTTGACCTTAGGGACAAAAATATATATACTTATTTAAACACCTAATTTTTTTATGTGGGTAGTTATTAGTTTTAAAATTTATTTATTCTAGGGTATTTGTGTTTGTCGATTATTAATTCATATGAGGCTCTTATAATTATCCCCATATCATTTTCCTCCTCATTTTTCTCTCTCATCTTCTTCTTTCCTTAGTTATTTAGTTTATGTGATTTTTAGGGTTTTTTCTATAATACTACAATGTATAGTTTTAGTGTAAGCCCTTAAAATCCTGCTTTTGGGTCTCATGTGCCTTATGTCCCTAATTTTTCAATCTTTACCATCTATTTTATAAAGGTTTATACACAAATATCCCATTTTAATTTGAGAATTATATAAATAAAAAAGTGCATTGATACATATAGGAAAAAGCTATTATCATTATTTATTAGCTAAGTGATTTTAGTAAAAATATATTAGCATTATTTATTAGTTAATTAATTGATCTCTATATTAATCTCAAATCATTCAAAATTATTTTCCTTTACATCAAATCCCTATTTAAAGACTTACAGTGTTATATTGCTTTGCATTCTAGCCTTACATTTCCTCTTTCAAAAGAGTATTTTTTGTATTCTAGAGTCTTTTGGTATTCATAAATAGAATGAATACAAAAAAATGATATACATTACACAAAATGCTCTACATTACACACTTGTCATGCATTCACACTCTGTGATTTTACAATCCTAAGGTTAATATTAACAAAAAGTCTATGTTCTTTTACATGATTAATACAAGAAACCTCAATATCAATTATGGAAATGAGAGGAAATTTAACTCAAGAATATAAATAAGAATTAAAGAAAAATATGAAGTATTTAATTTTCCTCCATACATTCATTCTAATTCAAAATATTATATAGGACTAGGCCATGTATTCAATAGATTGCTTGTCGATATGCCTTGAGTTTTGTTTATCAAATTTGTTTCCAGCTTAAATCCCTAATAATAATTGATGGATAACACAAGACCCCAATCATATCCCCTACTTTTTTGGTTTTTGATATTTTATATGGGGTTGAAGAAAAAAATCAATTTTTTAAATATTGACCATGTAAAATTATAGAAATATAAATTAAGTTTTCAAAGCCTAGATGAACATGATCCTCAAATTAATTTTTGGACATCTATTATTTCTTAAAAATGATCCTACTCTTTAAAAAATAAATTCACTCTTCTAAAAATAACCCTAATCTTCCAAAAGAATGCACTAATAATTCTAAGGACCATTCTTAACTTGCTCTACTAATTCTAGTTTATATTTACCTTGTTATTTATACTTACATTATGCTATCTATTTTTATCATTATTTCCATTTTTATAAAAAGATCATATTTTCTTCTAATATTACATAAAAATAATATTTATTTCAATTAAAATTAATTTATTAGTTATATCTAATAAAGCCTATTCGCAATGTTTTGTGAGTTAAGCATTCCATATTAATGTCAAAACCACTTTCAATGACAATGGTATAAAAAATGTTTCTATCTTTTTTAAATAATTAATTAAGAGAAAAGTTGATGGATTTCTCTTAATAAATGTGGAAGGAAAAAAAAATCATTGATGTAGAATCGTTAAATTATTGACCTTGGGGTAGTAAAGATATGTCCAAAGTGTAGTCATTTTTTTTTGGTGCGATAAGTATTAATTATAGAATTGTATTTATTTAAGGTACTTACACATTTACCAATTAATGATATTATAATTAATTACTTATATATTCTTTTAGAGTTTTAAAATGTATTTTTAATATTAAATATAATGTATTTCATAAATAAATATTAATTAGTGTACATTTATCTATATATTATTTATTATAAAATATTATTAATTAAGTATATATTAAATTGATTTTTATTATTAATAGTAAAATTTTATCTTAAATATATTTTTGTTAAATATCTTATTTAAAGAATATTTATTTTATAAATAATTTATTCTAAAAAAATAATCTCAACTTCTTTTTTATTTATATGAGTACGAAATGCTAACGAATAAAGTACATCATCATCATCATCATTATTATTATTATTATTATTATTATTATTATATTAGAAAATTTATGTCATAGTTATTAATTTAAAGAGGTAGTAATGTTACTTAACATTTTATTATATTTATTTAAACTGTTATTTTATATATATATATATATATATATATATATATATATATATATATATATATATATAGCATTTATTGTGAGTGTTTGTATTATAGTAGCTACAACGATTTTGTAAAATAGTTAATAATTTAATAATTGGTTCATATTAAATTATTGTAGTAGTCTTCCTATCTTTATTTCTACACATTTGTCTATTTCACTTCTTTCTTTCTCCTCTTTTAATTCTTTTATGTGGTTTCTAAGTTTTTTCCCATAACCATATAACACACAATTCTGAGATGAACCCTTAATACCCTTATTTTAGATTTTTTGTGCTTTATATCCTTAATTTTTTTTATTTTTTCATCCGTTATATATCAATTTAAACAATAATATAATCGTAATTTAACTCTAATATTTATTTTAAATATTTAATTAAAAATTTATGAAAATATCAAACAATAATATTTTTTATATTTAACCATGTGAGAAGAAGGAATTTTTTTTTTCAACATCTATCCTAAGTTACACCCATTTCTACTCTATGGAATCTTTTTTTCATAAATTATTTTTACATGCCTTTGTGGGCATGTCATTATAACTCTTTACAGAATATATTTAAAATCAAATTCATTGATTTGGGTCTCCCAACAACTCATTTTTAATGTCCAAGAGCATTATCACTATAACATAAATTGATTCTTCATTCTTCATTTTCTCCTTAACTTATATTGATTGAGTCATATTACTTTTTTTTTTTTTTAAAAATTATCTTACATTTAAAATATTAATTATGGATGTTTAACTTATATTGATTGCGTCATATTACATTTGTTTTTTATTGTTAAAATTATCTTACATTTAAAATATTAGTTATGGATGTTTTATTTTGTTTCTCTATGAAACATTTCAATTTTTAAATAATCACGATTGTGGCTTTAGATTGTGAGGAGGAATCCCTTTCGTAATAGGTGATATGGTATTTCTCCACGATAATGAGTTTTTAAATTTTTAGTTTTGGTGGTGATGGATCTTTTAGATAAGTGGTGTTTGAGTAAGAGAGAATGTTTTGTTTGGCATTTGCAATTTTGTTTAACTTGTAAGATAATGCATAGTATACAAATAAATAAAGACATTAATTGTTGGATTTTGTATATATATTTTTAAATGTGATTTAGGGTCAGCATGAGGGTGGATGAAGGGCTGGGAAAAGATGGGGTTAGTGGGTGGAGTTATAATTTGAAGAATCTTTGTCTCCATCCATATTTATAATCATTTTCATTGTTTAATAATATTTTATAGTCTTGAAACTCTTACTTTTATATATTTTTAATTATTTATTTTTATTGAAAAGTATTTGGTATATATATAAATTGATTTTATAATTGTTCTAAATTTCAACCGATATCTTTTTTCAAAATGTAATACCATCTACTCATTTTTATATATCTAATTATTATAACACATTATATTTTCAATATATAAAAACACATTTAATTAAAAAAGAAAAAAAAAAAAAAAAATCTTCATTTGATGTGATGACTTTAAAAACTACCATTACTTTTTGAAAATATTGGTGTGGCCTTTACTTTTTCAGATTTGATTGGTTATGAAAAGAGCAAATAGAAATGTGAAACATGAGTCTGTAGATTTCAGAATTAAATTCCACAATCAATCTTACCTACCATAAATTTTTTATTTATATTAAAAAAAAAAATTAAAAAATTATATATAATATATTTAATATTATTTTTATTTTTAAATGAGCTTAATCTAAAACCATGAAATGAAATATTTATTTATAAATATTTATTATAATCTTTTATAATTTTTGACACGCTATCTAAAATTTAACCTTTCATTTAATGCACAGTCCAAAACAAAACAAATTTGATATTTCGAGGGAAAAAAGGGTAAATACGATCATACGGCCATCAAATTCAGTCGGTTCGTCGATGGAAAACGAACAATCAAATTATTAATGCCACAATTATTAATGGAAGACTCGCAATATTTGATCTTGTAATGTCAATCGCGTAAAAACAACATTCCGATCATATAAGATAACATGGCCCCACGATCCATCGTCGTCAATGTACCGCATGACGTCTTCGATTGCGCCCTCCTAACAACCTCCTGTTTTCTGCCTCGCAAATGTGATGTAATAGTGCCTGCCTTAGCTGTTAAATAGACGACAAATGCGCCCGTTAAATTTCATATAATCGGTAAGATATGGGAAATGGAATGTGGTTAAGTAGTGATATAGCTTCAGAGATTTTGAGGAGGGTGGATGGCATTACACTCGCAAAAACAGGATGTTGCTGCTCTGTTTTGCGCTCCATTTCAAACGAAGAACCTCTGTTGGAAGATGTCTGTCGCTCTCTTTGGCCTTCCACTCGAGACGAGGGCGTTCAAAGATTGATATCTTCCTTGGGAGGATTCAAAAAGCTTTATTGCCGACTGTTTTCCCCTCATCAATGTTTCCAAACACCTTGTTATCAATTCCAAGGAGGATTATCAGAAAATTATCAATCCTATTTCTTCTGTGCAGGATGATGAGAGAAAGGATGAGGTTCATGATGATACGGTTTCTCTCTCCGAGTTTGTATCGGTTGTGGATGTTCACTACAACAACAAAGCAATCTTCTCTAATGTTGTGTGGCAAATTCCAGCTGCAGATGATACCATCGATTGGAGGTCTTCCACTATCTCCCCATTGGCTATGGATCTTCCAGCTTGGAGTGTTTCTGATGGTACCCTTCTTTCGATTTCAACTAATGATATTAAGGGGGACGAAGATGTTGAGAGCAAAATATTGTCAGCCAACCTGAGGCTCAGTTGGATTCTCATAAACAGACGAACAAAGCACGCTGTGAATCTTTCTAGTTGGAGAGCTCTGGAAGTACAGAAGCATAATTGGGGTTGTGAAAATTATTTCAGATTACGGTTTGGGTCCATTCTGCCTGCTCATAATGGTTTGCCATTAGCTGTATTTAATATTCTGCTGAGATGTAGGGTTACAGCCATGAAATTGCAGGTAAGTGGCGTGAGTATGCAGTTGGAGGACATGATAGGGTGTCAAGTGAATGCAAGAGAGGGTCTGCTGATCCTACAGAGAGCAGTGGAGTGGCGTAAGAGGAGTAACGACCACGATCGGGTTATACAACGTTGTCAAGATATATTGGAAGTACAGAGCGATTTGATGGAAGAGAAGCTGGAAGGTCATTGTCATATGGATCCGTTTTGCATGCTATTCTCAATTGCAGTAGCAGCCCTATCTTGTTACTTTTTTTTGCTATGAAAAAACTGGGAATTTCAGGGTCTAGATTTGATGTTTGTATGACGGTTTTTAAAATTTTTCACCATAAAATACTATCAACAATTTGTGAACAGTGTATCCTCTGCTAAGGGAAATTTACCGGAGTCTTTCAGAAATTACAAAGGATGTTTAATTCCAAAAATATGAATTTAGATCGTATATAATCGTCTGTGATTTTTCTCTCTCCTACTATTTGTATATTTAACATTTCTGCGTATATTTAAGTGGAATCGCTGCAATATATTTTTTAATTTTTTAAGCTGAACGTTCTAACTTCTATAGAATCATATCAACATATTATGTAATTAAATTAGGGTTAGCAATATATGTAAACACTTAACTTAGATTTCAAGAGGAAAGGGTAAGGTAATAAAGAGTATATATGAGGTGAAAGAATTTAATATCTATCGGAAGGTAACAATAGGGGATTTTAGGTGACATCGTATGTAAAGAGAGCATCTTAATTAGTAGGGGTATTCACATTTTTGGTAAACATATTTGTAGAACCCATCAAATTGGTCAAATTTTAGTGCTCATAGTTGGGATAATGTCCATTAAAAACATGTTAAGGCAAACAACAATGGTTAAGGCAAACAATCACAGTTAAGACAAATGACAACGATTAAGGGAAATGATAGCAATTAAGGAAAATGATAGTGGTTAAGGTAAACACTAGTTGAAAAATAAAATGCATTAAATAGAAATTGAATGCTGACTTATTACTTGTGCACCTTTTCCCTATTCAAAGAGTATACCAATTTTCAATTTCCATTACCTTTTCTACCTATGTAGGAGCTTGTTCGTTATTAGCTGATTCAAGAAGCACGAATCATAGGAGCATCCCCAAAGAGGCATTTTACTATACAAATTGGTTACTTATAATGAATTACATTGTATTCATTGTTGAATCCCCAACCCTTGAGCATGATATTGGTTCAACATCTCAGAAGGGCATATCGGTTTAGATTGTGTAATACTTTTGGGTTTATTTTATGTTGATTTCTTGAAGAAATTAATGATTAGTTAGGAGATAATCATTCATGAAATGCATAGTTTATTGAATAGTTTATGTAACTAGGATATGCTACATATAATTCAATGAACAAATATATATGAATTCAATGTATAATCATAGTTACATATGCTACATATAAAGGTATTTGAATGTTGTACCTTTATATTGTAAAGGAATTTGAATGCTTGGAAATTTGACCCATATTAGGTACTTATAGTCAAGTATAGTTAGAACAACCATCGACATGAGACCAGTAATAGATGATAGATGCATGTTTAGGCATAGAACATGTTAAGATCATAAAATAAATCCCAAATAAGCAAACCGTCAAGGGTGCAAGCAGTTAAAAATATAGTCAATGCTCTACTATGGGAGGCAGAGTATAGGAATAAGAGTTATGTTTGAAGTAGTAACTGGCATTGAATGAATTATATGTTCAATGAATTCTAAGTTACATATCCTAATTACATAAACTATTCAATAAATTATGCATTGAATGAATGGTTATGTCATAACTAATCCATAATTCCTTCAAGTAGTCAATGATATAGTCAACATAATATTCCTCAATTCTTCAATGAAAATTGTGCTAATGTGAAGGATGGGCATTATTTATTGTAAGATTATAAAACAATTATTATGTTATTTTTTATTGATAACTTAATCAAATTAATAATAGAAGGCTAATCGAAACCCATTCATTGTATTGTTGATTACTTGAACCTGATGGTATGCTTATTTGGGAATCATTTTAAGATCTTACCATGTTCTATCTATAAACTTGCATCTATCTTTTTTGAATCAGTTGTTCCCTTAAATGGTGATATGAATGAATGTTTTTAATGTTTAATTTCATGTTTCTAATGGAAAAAGTGACATAGGTGGTGGATAACTTACTACTATGTTTCTCTCAGTGTTATTTTTCTATTATTAACTTTGTAAGTGTTATGCAATCCCACAAGAAACACTAATACTATGTATGAAGTTAAGAGAAACATAACATTGAAAGAAACATAGTATTAAGTTATCCACCACTTCTCTTAACTTAGCACACAGTATTAGTGTTTCTTATGGGATTGTAAAACACTTATTGTGTTCTTTTTTGTTCATAAATCTACCATGTTAATAATAGAAGGATCATGAAAACCTATTGAATGTATTCATGACTGTTTCAACTTAATGGTATGATTATTTGGGAATGATTTTAAGATTTTACTTTATTTTGCCTTTAAACATACATCTATCTTTTATGACTCAGCTCATGCTGAGGGTTTTTATAACTATTCCATTAAATGGTTATATGAATGGATGCTTCTAATGTTTGATTTCATAATGCTAATAGTCTAGTGGAAAGAGTGACATAGGTGGTGGATAAATTACTACTATGTTTCTTTCCATGTTATTTTTATCTTAACTTAGTACATAATATTAATGTTTCTTGTGGGATTGTAAAGCACTTATTACATTCCTTTTTATTCATAAATCTTTCAAGTTAATTATAAAAGGATCATAAAAACCCATTGACTTTATTCATGATTGGTTAAACCTATTGATATGCTTATTCGGGAATGATTTTAGGATCTTACCCTATTCTGTCTTTAAACATGCATCTATCTTCTATGACTCAAATCATGCTAAGGGTGGATACCACTATTCTTTTAAATGGTGATATGAATGGATTTTTCTAATTTTTAATTTCTTTTTGCTAAAGGTCCAATAAAAATAGTGACATAAGTGGTGGATAACTCACTACTATGTTTCTCTTAATGTTATGTTTCTGTTTACTTAGTACTCAATATTAGTGTTTCTTGTTAACTGAAGATTAATAAACCTAGTTTTCTAGATTTCTCACTTCATAGATGATGTCCTAGTGAAAGATATTATTATCTCTTATAGTGAAAAATCCATGTCCTAGGGAGTTCTCTTCCAATGAATTGGAGTGGAGCAAGGTGGAGTAAAATCTAGGCAATGATAAAGATATCATTCCCTGGATACAAAGAGATTGTATACAAGACTTATTAAATGGTTAATGCAAGAGATCAAGGTATCCCAGTACCTTCCGTATTAATGATAATATATGAACAATCATGTGCCATCTGACTTGAAAACATATAAGATTGATAGATCTCTCCAATACATAGTTTGGGTATTGTGCCTTGTAATAGTTTAGAAAAAAAAGAATTGGTCTTCTTTTCTTAATTATAATTAATGTATGTATTATACAGGTATTGGTGTATGTATGGACCTGAGGATTATAGGGTCAAATATGACATGCATTTTAACAATTTCAAATGTTGAAAAATTTGGTTTTGGCAACCAACCTGGCCATAAGAATTTGCATCATGGATGCTAATGCTAATTTTCTATCAATGTGTTAAAGAAGATGCAATAACATGCTTTTATTACAATAACAACATGGGAAATATAGAATAGTAGGGAATGGGTTGACATGGGAAAAATATAGATGAATTTATGAGTAAATGTTGTACTTTTTCTCCATTTATTAGTGATGCATTGAATAATTAGGTGGAGAGGTTGTTGTTTTAGGGACTGATTCCTGAAATTGTTCACCAAAAGCATCATGACATGGTCCATTATAAAATTACACTTTTAGAAGTTAGACAGAGAGGGATGATTTCATGACTAAATATGGCATCCACCATATTTAGAGAAGGATGATGTATAATATAAATTTGAGCCTAGTGATGCAGATGCTGTTCAAGCATTTGTCACTAAAAATCCTAAAAGAGTATTTGTGTATAAAGAATTTGAAAAAAATATGAACAAAGGAACAACCCTTTGTCATATGCCTCCAACTTCCTTAGCAACTTTAGTAGATTTTGAAGTATGCACATAATAGTATACTTTAAATGGACTCCACATATGGGAAAAATGTGTAAAAGGTACTTACAAATTTAAAAATTTGAAACTTTACACTTTTTAGTATATAAGACTTATGTTTGTGTTTTGTGAAATATTTCATGTTGTACACACTTCTTGTATTTGATAGTCTACATAATAGACTTTCTATTATCTAGGTGTTGATGTTGAGGGATTCTATTCCAAACCTAACTTCATGGATGTATAATTTAGTGGTCAGTGCACATTATCACATGTTTGAATGGAAACAAAATGATTTTATGGTGGATGATGTTCACATTAAATTTTTTTATATTAGATAAGTTAAGCTCATCTATATTATGAATATTTATTTTTGTCATTAAAAAAATTCTTTATTTACTAATTTTGTTATGTCTAATTTATCATTACGAGTTTAGGGTAGTGTTTTAATGTGAGTTATATCTCTAAAGTTAGCATGTGAGGACATCATAGTTCAAAAACTTGATTTTGAATGTCAATTATGTTGAAACAAGGGAGACAATGTTTAGAAGCCTAGGTGAAATAATGCACAAGTCACCTAATGAAGAGGCAATGATTTTTGTTGTGAACCTATCCATGCAATAATATGTAGCTCAATAATCACTCATCAACTATTGGAAAGATCAATGCTTCGACGTTATTAGCATGTGGGCATGATGTTTTCATATAATGCCCCCCCATAGGTCAAGAGATAAATGATACAATATAAGTATATCACTGTAATTTTAAGAACATACTTTTAAATGAAATTATATTTTCATCATATCAAAGAGTGTATTGGTTGGTGTCCATTTTATTTATGTATTATGAGTGGATCCAAATATGGAATGAAAATAGGTTTTATAAGAACTTCAAACTTGAGAACTTAGAGAAAAAGTCATTGATTAAATCACAAAGCATCCTTGATGGAAATGTGATGTTAAGAGAGGTTGATCTTGATGTGGTATGGATGAGAATTCAAAGCAAATAATAAATTTTTTACAAGGTTAGAATGGAAGGTCAATTTTTTACAATGTGTGAATGCATGAGGTGAACCTAAGTCCATGTGTGTAAGCACATGTTGAAAGTCAGTTAATTGAGAAAGAAATTTGTTAAGAAAATTTCATCAAAAGGTAATTTTGATGTCCATGTTGATACCCACGTAATTATTATTTGTGTATTTATTTTTATATGCCTTTATTTTATTGAAGTTGTAAATCATTTTCATGGATTTTCATATGGTTATTGATAGACATCTATTTGTGACTTTTTTAGGATGATGACAATAACATTTTATATGAACCTGTCCATGATAATGTTGTCTATGTTCTTGTAAATTATAATATTATCGATGATCCAAATTATCCATAAATTTTAGGATCCATGGATTTATAGACAAATCACTTCTTACTCTTGTAGTTGATATGAGAAGTCTAAATTTACTTGAGAATATTGTTGAATATGGTTGTAATAGGTTTTAATCAAGGTCAATTATCAGTAATGGTGAGGTGAATCATCCACATGCACAACCTTTCCAACATTTATAAGATGTTTTTTGGACTATTCTATGACATTTAAGAGATTTTATGGAGAATATGACAATTTATAGGTAGGCATCACCATAAAACAAGCATGCCTAATTCCATTTGAAACATAAACTAAGATCAAAGAAAGTTACTTTTCATAATGACTTAGATAGAGTAGCTATAAAAGATGTAGACAAACAACAAATTATATATATATATATATATATATATATATATATATATATATATATATATATATATATATATATATATATATATATATATATATATGTTGAACTAAAGTTGTTTAATTTTACTTTTATTTGTAATTAGATGTTAAATGTCCTAATACTTTGAATCCTTTAAAATATAAATCCTTGTAATTAGATTCACAATTAACTTGACATATAAAAGCATGTAAATATACATAACTAATTTTTTTTTTTTTTGTTCTTTGAAAGTATTTATTTTGCCAATTCAACACACATGGTTTTAGATTTTTTTTTTTAAATTTCACATTCTTGTGAGGCATACATATTCATATTTTAAAATTTTCACAAACTATAATAACTAAAATGTTAAAAACTGATTTGAAATGAACCACATATATGTAAAATTCAAAAACTACAATGAAATGAACCATAGTAAAGGAACACACTAATTATGATCATTGTTATCGATTTTAGAATTAGGAATAATGGATGCAGTGGGAGTGGTTGTAGGGTAAGTAATAATATGGATTATAAAGTTTTTCTATATTTTTATTTCTTCTTCATAAAGTTTCTTTTATCTTATGTTCCTATAATGATCTAATTATAAATCAATAGACCTAACACTTACAATAGTTTCATATACTCTCACTAATGTATTTTAATCTTTGACACACATATGAGTCTATAGTTTTCATTTCCTTACACATTAAAGACAAAGCAACTCTTTGTTCTTATTTATAAGAGACAATATGGTTTTATTCATTTGTTGAATGCTTTCCTTCAAGTTTTCCTCCTTTTATTTTTTAACCTTTTCCCATTGCTTCCGTAAATCCAACCTAGTCTTCAAATGTCTTAGTTTGCATTCTCAAATTTCATCATCCACCTTTACATTTATTTATTCAAGACTTTTAGATTGGTCCACAAAATTGCTTGGGGGAGTAGGATTGGACTTCTTAGAATATGCATAGAAGAAAAACCATGGAGATTTAGTATGTATATGACACTAAAACAATAAATAGAGATATAGTCCTATGAAGAGATGTCACCTAAAGTCTAGTTGTTGGGATCACAATCTACACTCAAAGTGTCAATCAGTTTCCTCTTGATAGCTTCATTAGTTCCTTTCCTTTTATGTTTATTTTTGTCTATTATTGAATAGACACAAATATTGTAATATAATGGCAAATAAGATGTAGAGAATTATATAGACTGTAATAAAATGGATAATAGTAGACCATTATATAGACTGATGGTTCATTGTTTCCTTTCATTTATGTATCAAGAAGAACAACAATAAACCACTATAAAAAAATGTGAAGGGCATTATATAGATAAGCAAGATTGCAGGCCATTATATAGACTATAATAAGATCAACAACAATAGACCATTATATAGATAGATGATTCATTACTTCATTTCCTTTATCAATAAATATGGATGACAATATACCATTATACAAAACGTGAAGGGCATTATACAAACAATCAAGATGAAGGGAATTATATAGACTATAATAATATGGACAATAACAAACCATTATACAGACTAATCGTTCATTACTTCCTTTCCTTTATGTATCAAAATGGATAATAATTAACCATTATATAAATGCAAGGAATTATATAGACTGTAATAAGATGGAAAATATCAAAATGGATAATAATTAACCATTATATATATGTAAGGAATTATATAGACTGTAATAAGATGGACAATAATAGACTATTATATAGAATGATGGTTCATTGAATCATTTCCTTTATGTAGCAAGA
>JARHVA010005967.1:627500-652500 GCA_037957365.1 Torreya grandis | reverse complement strand
AATAACATACCTACTCCAAAAATAATCTATTAACATTTTTGAAATTTAAAAAGATCCCATCCATATAATGGGTCCCAACCCACCCCAACTATTGATTGGGAGTAGAATAATGCATTTGGTTTTGAACTCAAAACATAAAAGTGTATGTCTTAAGTAGTTTATGAATGAGATCAAAATAGGGGTTTGAAAGAGACACAATAAAATTAAAGAATGCTCAACTTGGTTTAAAGCAAATTGTCTCATTAATTCAAAAATCCAATCAATTGACTTAACACATGATTATGAGTAAGATTTCAATAACCATCATGAAAAGACAAAAGATTCATAATACATAAAAAATGTAGTCAAAGTAGACTATAATAATATGGATAGTAGTGAACCATTACATAGAATATAAATGGTATTATAAAGATAGGCAAGATGTAGGGCATTATATAGACTACAATAAGATGGACAACAGTAAACCATTATATAGACTGATGGTCCATTGGATCCTTTCCTTTATGTAGAAAGATGGACAAAAACAGACCATTAAATGGAATGTAAATATTATTATACAAATAAATAAGATTTAAGGCATTATAAAGACTATAATATAGTGATGAGAGTAACTATCAGGAGTGTTCATCATGGACTACCATGATGTAAATTGACTCTAGTTAAGGTGATCTATTAAGCAGGGTCTTGATTGTTTCTCAACCATACTTGTCCTTTACTTTTGTTTATTTTTATTGGTATAATCCTTAACTGATATGCAATTTATTTTAGCTAACCAACATGTATAGTAAAATGCCTCCCCATGGATGCTCCTTTGGTTGATGCTTGTTGAATAGGGTAATGGAAAATAGTGTTATGCATAGGTAGAAAAAGAAATTGTATACTCTTTGAATAGGGGAAAGTTTTGTAAGTAACAAATTAGAACTAGGGTCAATGTATAGCATGGCAGTTCATGACCAATGCTCTTACTAGTTGCATTCAACAATATTGAACATAACTAACAAGAACATTCATTATGGACTCCCACATTGGACACTGACCCTAGTCAAGGCACTCCATTAAGTAGCATCATAATTTTTTCTTAGATATACTTTTACTTTTCCTTTTATTTATTTCTATTGGAAGAATCCTTAACTGATATTTCTCTTTCCAATCACTTTCCAATCTAGTTTTTTATTGAATGAAATTTCAAAAGTTAACCAAAGGTAGAAAAACACAATTTTATCTTAATACCTTGATAGTAATACAAGGTTTAGGGTTTCAATGAATACATATAGAATCTATGTATACCATTACAAATAATGTAAAGACTATGAGTTTTCCCTTACCTCTAAAAAAGTAGATGAGATTCATTACATCTTTGATGGTGTTGTTGTATAAAGTTTTAGTGAGATTATATATTGAGAAGAAATGTGAAAGTGATGAAATCTAGATGGTGTCTTATTGAGGGATAAGAGGGGTCTATGCCATGATTACTTTCTTGTTGTTATTCTACCTTAAAATAATGTAAATTATTGATGAGTTACACACTAAGACTTATAATATGAATGCAACAACTAATTGGCACATTACAGTTTATGAAGCCCCACTACATTTAATTATGATATATATACACAAATGAAACTTGTAGATAATACATGCCACACGACATCAAAAATGTGAGCAAGATAGGGTCTGGACATAAGAATTAATCAATAAGAAGGGTTGTCTCAGATTTGGATTTCATCCTTAAAATAATGTAAATTATTAATGACTTGTACACTCAGCATTATAATATGAATGTAAAAAATAATTGGCACACTACGATTTATGAAGCCCCACTATATATATTTATGATCCATATATAGAAATGACACTTGTAGATAATACATGCCATAGGGCATCGAAATGTGAGCAAGATAGGGTTTGGACATATAAATTAATCAAGAGTTTTCTCATATTTAGATTTCATTCTTAATATAATATAAGCATTTCCATGTATACCTTATTTTTGAATCCAAATAAAGTGTTCCACTTTCTAACCTAGCTCATACCAAGGCAACACCTGTAATCATAAAAAATGACATCCATAGTACCTATCTAATATATCTCAAAATAAATCATATACAATAAGTATAAAATAAAAACTACAAATAAGAAATCATCATGCATTAGTAAGTGAAATCAAGGATATAAAAAATGAACCTCTATATTATTTATGAGTAAATATTTCTTACACATCAATAACCTACCTATTTCTCAAGAAGTCTATTAAAATTCTTGTAATTTAAAATGAGCTCATCCATATAGTGGGTCCATACCCACCACAACCATTATTTTGAAAGGTGAATAGTGCATTTAGTTTTGAACCCAAAACATAAAATCATATAACTCAAGTAGTTTATGAATGAGATCTAAAAAGGGTTTCAAAAGAAACACAATATATTATCATTCACCTCATACTAATTTTCACTTCATAAAATTTTCCAAATCCAAATATGTGTCTTGGATTTGGATCTCATTTGCACTATAATATAATAATATACATGTATATCTTAAGTTAGAATCTGAACAAAGTGTTATACTTTCCAACCTAGCTCATATCGAGGCAACACATGCAGTCATTCAAAATGACATTAGTAGTACATGTCTAGTATATCTAAAAATAAATCTAATAAAATAAGTCCAAAATAACATAATGTAAATGAAATATGTTGTAGTTTTCCTACGTTCTTAATACATTTAAATAATGGTCAACTAATAATAGAAAATATAATATCATGTATGAGTGGTCACGATTTTTTTTTATCATTGTATCCAATCAAGAAGAAAATATACCATATCATTGTGCCCTTATTAGATGCTAAACTAATATTATGGTAATGTAGTGTGTGATTATAAAACTAGGTAATACCACATGATCTCTGGACTTTGACTAATTTGGTGGGAAATACAAACACATCAGCTATAAATGTGAATGTTCTCACTAGTTAAGGTGATACTCCCAAAGTGAGTTGGGCTTGATCTCTCTCATTTACCTTAGAAATTTTTGTTTTCATTAAATGCAATTTATTTCCTTAACCATGATTGTTACATTGAGCTATTTGTTGATTACACTTAGAAATGAGGATGTAGGATGTGGGGCCCATAATCGAAGGGCTAACAGACCAACATAACTAACATAAAAATTCATGCTAATAGTTGACATATATGTACTTATTGTGTACTCCATATAACCTCCAATCTATCTATTATGTTGGAATATTATCCATTCAATGATGGGAGGATCTTAACTAGTAGGAGCATTCATAGGTTTGGCTAACATGTCTATAGGGCCTACTAAATCAGTCAAATTTTAGTGCTCATGAATAGGATAAAATAAATTGATAATAGGTCAAGGCAAATAACAATGGGTTAATCCAAACAACAATGGTTAAGGTAAAGGATAACATTTAAGTCAAGTGATGGTGGTTGAGGAAAATGATATAAGTTAAGGAAAACACTAGTTGAAAAATAAAATGCACTGAATATAAGTTGAACACTAACTTGTTATTGGCATACATCTCTCTTGCTCAAAGAGTATACCATTTCTCATTTTTTATTATCTTATTTACCTATCTAAGATCTGGTTCACCATTACCCAATTCAAAAAGTACAAACCATAGGGGCATGGCCTACCCTAAGTATGTAATAAATAGGGCCCATCAAGAGAGGGATAAAATACTAATGCAAGAAATAGACTGACTATAAACATAATATTAAATCATTTTCAAATATTGTGACCTTCATGTAAGATATTGTTTTCATCTAGATAACAAACTAATGAAATATATCAGTAGATAAAGTGATCAGAGGGGATGTGGAGGTAAACTACCTATGGGATAGCCAACACTAAACACACCATATTTTTACACTCATAATGGAGGATTTAATAGTTGATCCAACCCATATACTTTATGAGCATTGAATGTAATCGACCTAATTTTTTAGCATGGATGACCACACTTAAAAATTGACCTCCACATCCCTATTAGTTAATTTGTCTATTGACACTCCATCTATCTGATTTGTTTGTAATATGAACAATAATAAATAAATCTTTATATGGCATATTTTATTTAGAACATATGGCTAGAGTTTGTTTAAAAGATAAGGATTTCTTGCTAAGTGTAATCAATGAGTACATTTGGCATGGATCACCACATTAGATGTTGACCCCTAGTTGGCCCAGACAACTAATAGGTAATAGTTAACCAAGTTACTCACACACCATTTTGGATGTTTCATTTTGATGTTTATAGGGGCTCATGCTCCATTATCTTATCACAGTCAATAATAGGGTACATGGCATTGAGCTAATTGTGCCATATATTATGTGGCCAATTTTGATATCATTACATTAATTCAATGCCCCATTCCTTATAGGAAAATATATTAAGTGATCTGATGAGATAAGTTATCCCTTCATGGGGTATCAAAAGGACCACCTTATCTAGCAATATTATTTACATTTCTAGCTGACATGTGCGGGGGGGGGGGAGGGGGGAGGGGTGGGGAGAACAAATAAGCCATTATCCATTGCTCATAGTTGGGATAACATATGTTAGCAACACGTCAAGGCAAACAATAACGTTTAAGGCAAACATTGGGTATGGGATTGCAAAATACTTATTGTGTTCATTTTTGTTGATAATTCAATCAAGTTAACAATAAAAGGATCATAGAAACCCATTGATTGTATTATTGACTACTTGAACCTAGTGATATGATTATTTTGGAATGATTTTAGTATCTTACTCTATTTTGTCTTTAAACATGCAGCTATCTTTTATGGCTCAACTCATGCTAAGGGTGGATACCACTATTTCCTTAATGGATGTTTTTAATGTTTAATTTTCTATTGCTAATGGAAAGAGTGACATAGTTGGTGGATAACTTAGTGTTATGTTTATCTTAACTTAGTATTTAGTATAATTATTTCTTGTGCTCTTGTAAAAAACTTATTATTTTTATTTTTGTTGATAACTCAATAAAGTTCATAATAAAAGGATCATTGAAATCCACTTACTATATTATTGACTACTTAAAGCAACTAATAATAGGTGGGGCAAAGTTGGAGTTTTGTGAATAGTGTTTAGCTAAATGTATTCCTTTTTTGTATGGAATTATGGGCAACACATATGTATTTCATATATTTGTTTGATATGAACCATCAATTATATATAATGTTATGATGTTGTCCATCTTATTACAGGGTTTATAATGTCCCACATCTTGCTTGTATGTATAATACCCTTTACATTATGTATAATGGTCTATTATTGTCCATTTTATTATAGTCTATATAATGACCTACATCTTGTTTTTATGTATAATACCCTTTACATTTTGTCTAATAGTCTGCTATTGTCCATCTTCGTACACAAAAGTAAGAAACCAAAGAACTAGTTGTTGTTTGCCTTAACATGTTCTTAATAGACTATAACCCAACCATATAATGTGAACACACCGACTAGTTAAGGACCTTTTACGATTCATGATATTTAATATTGATTATGAAAAATATAGTATACCATTATATAGACTAATGGTTCATTGGTTCCTTTCCTTTATGTAGCAGAAATTATTATTTTAGTGCTTATGTGAAGGGTATCCTTTTAATATACATAGGTAGTGGAATATACTATGTATTTGGGGTATAATAGTGGAATGTAATAGTAGTATGAATAGTAATGAATAATAATGTCATAGAAGAATAATCCCATAAGAATATAATGGAAGAGCGAGATATATTAGAACAATATCAATAGAGGGGCATAGGCTATTGTAATGCATCCAAGAAAAATATATTAATTAGAACCAAATGCTCTAATAAAGAGGTAACCCCTTCGAAGTGGCAAGTGATTGTAGAATTATTTCTTCTAGCTAAAAAGGAATATTTGAATTTGTATTATAATATATTTAGTTATTCTATTTATGAGTCTATATGTTCTTAACATTTGGTATCTAATCTCTTTCTAGGGCCATTTTTGTATTATTATTTTTATAGGAGGTGGTACAAGTAGGCATTTTATTTACCATATGCTCTCACATTGCCTTAACGAGATCCTAGTGATCAAAAAGTGGATAGAGTGTGATATTATAATTGTAAAAATTTAAGTTTTTTGGTATTGTCAAGTAAGCTAGATCTGCCATTTAATTATAGTTTTAAGTGCAGATTTACATTTTTGGTTTTCAAAAAATCTAATTATTTTTTTGCGTATACCTCATAAATAGTAAATAATTGTGCTAAAATATTTATGGGTTTTGTGTGACTCATTTCCAATTTTTTATAAAGGTTCAAAGTTCTGAATTTAATTAATTAAATAAAAAATTATTTTATTTTTAATAACTACTAACATTGAAAAAAAAACAAAAAATGACAGTTCTTATGCATGCAACTCTCAAATAGGAAACAATTGCATTAGAATATTTATATATTTTATGCACCTCTATTTCATATTTATAGAATAGTTTTTAGTTTTCAATTTAATTAAGAAAATCAAAATTTATCATAGTTTTACAAATTTATATTGTTGTAAAAAATTATTATGGTAGCTTTCCTCACTACCGCCCAAAAAATAATTTTATAACTTTATAAAATGGATGCTAATTTACATAAAATGATCAATAATCTAAATAAAATAAGTATAAATATAAAGCTTCACTCCAATATAATAACATAGTATGATGAGGAAATTAATGCATGGCCAGATTTAGCATAACTATAATGAATGGTATGAGGATTTATTTCCTATAGTTGAAGAATATGAAACATAAATCACTAAATTGACAGATTTTGAAGTTACTTGTAGATAATGGCATGAATATATATTTCATGGTATTCTATTCAGCAAGTCTTCCATACATATGGTATAAGCTTAATTTCTTCTACCCTCAAATTATTCTGACAATTTAGTGCATTATTTGGTGGGGTTGTCCACTCTAAAAATAATGTGTGTAAAGAATAATGTTAATGGGTATGGAATGTATCCTCAATTGGCTAACTAGGTATCCTATTTTATGCACCATTATTATGGATTTGATATGTTGATCATCATACTTCAAATTAAACTTTAATTTTTAGTTATAGTGCTCATGTTCACCCCGTTGATGTCCATGCTTATATCTCAGAAAAAGTAGAAGAAGTGGAAGTAGAGAATTATACATGGACATGCCTCCATCTAGTCTTATACATATTTTTGGCATGTAATTCTTTGCATGTTTCAAGGGTGAAACATTTCAAGGGGAATGAAATGTAATATACCTAGGTAGGGGAATATAATGTATATTTGAGGTAGATTATCAGATTGTAATAGTAGTATAAATAGTAATGTCATAGAGGAATAAACCTATATACACAAAATATGAGAATGGGATATATTAGATTAGTATAAATAGAGGGGTATAGGCTATTATAATGCATACAAGAAAAATATATCAATTAGAACCAAATGCTCTGATCAAAAGTTAGCCCCATTGAAGTGGAAAGTGATCATGGAGTTATTCCTTCCTACCTAAAAGGAAGTGTAATTTGTGTTGTAATGTATGTAGTTATTTTGTTTATGAGTCTAAAGGTTCTTAACAGTCCAAAATACTCTAGATAATACTTGGTATTGATAATGAATAACAATAGACCATTATATAGAATGATGGTTCTTTGTTTATTATTTACTTTCCTTTATGTAACAAGATGAATAATAGCGTGAATAGATTAGGGTTAAAAACTCTAAACATTTAAATTATTTTATAGTAAGAAGTAAAATACAAATGTATATAGTACACATTCCTTTATATATAGTATATCTGAGATTAATTTACAAAATTTAAATGGAATTGTATAAACAAAAGAATGGTGAAGATTAAGGGCATCATACATATTATAATAAAGAGTATTTTACAATAAATGAATATATAAAGAATCCTTTTTGGAAAGAATGTCAATACTTTTCTTGTGTATACCATTAATAAGAATGTAAAGGTTGTGAGTTTTCCCTTACCATGTATAATTTTTATTATATTCTAGTTTGAAAATACCATTACCTTCCTCATGACTATGTATATTTGATTTGCATATATTAAATACCACACACACACACACACACACACACACAATTTGTTTTACATTTTAATTTGAATGTTTGACAATTTAACCCGTGCTCTACTCATTACCCATGTATGTACACTTAGAATGTGAACCCTATTGGTTCTACTTCAATGAAAATATTATTGAAACACTCCATTGATTTTATACTTGACTAAATGATTATAATGACCTATTTACTAATACCCTATTGTAATACTTACTAATGCCATATTGATTTTATTCTTGATTGTACTATTATAATTCCCTATGTACTAGTGCCTCATTATAGGAGGTAGAGTACAAGAGTGTGAGTTCTATTTCATGTAGTAATTGAAATTTAATGAATTATGCATTCAATTAATCATATGTAGCATATCCTAAATACACAAACTATTCAGTAAATTATGTTGAATGAATGATTATGACCTAATTAATCATTAATTCCTTCAACCAATTAATAATAAATTAAACATAAAACAAATTATGCCCTAAATAATCCTTAATTCCTTCAACCAATCAATAATACAATCAACATAATACTCCTCAATTCTTCAGTGATAGTTATGCTAATGTGAAGGATGGGCATGTATAACTATTTATTCCAAGATTGGAAAACACTTATTATGTTTATTTTTATTCATAAATCAATCAAGTTAATAATAGAAAGCTCATGAAAAACCATTAATTGTATTATTGACTGCTTGAAAACCTTATGGTATGCCTATTTGTCAATTATTTCAAGATGTTTCTAATGTTTAATTTTATATTTTTAATGGATAGAATAAACATAGGTGGTGGATAACATAGTAATACATTTCTCTAAATGTTAAGTGTTTCCTAACTTAATACCCAATAGAAGTGTTTATTTTGGGATTGAAAAACACTTATTATGTTTGTCTCTATTCATAACTATATCAAGTCAATAGTACAAGGATCATGTAAACCCATTGACCATTATCAAATAATGGTGAAAAAAAGGGAAATGTAAATTGAGATCATGAAGGGGCATGATAATTAAAAATAATGAAAACTAAATTCACTTTTCTTTGATTATTAACATTCCTCATGACTACATCACTGGGGACCAATAACTCCTTAAGAATCATAAATAAGGAAAAACATTATAGTTAATGTAAACAAAAACTAAGGAAAATGAGCAAAATTAATCCCAATACATTGGATTCAAAGTTAATGATAAATATATGTGACAATTTAGGTGTCAGCATCCAACATGGTTGTCCATGCCAAAATCACCCATTGACTATATTGTTGACTACTTGAAGCAATTAATGTTTTGGGTGCATAGTTAGAGTTTTGTGTGAATAAAATTTATCTAGAATAGAAAGGTATAGAGGTCAAATTCATTTATATTTAGTATATCTAATATTTATTATGAATTTAATTCGTATACATTCACTGAATTATATGTAGCATATCTTAATTGCACAAACTAGTTAATAAATTATGCACTGAATGAATGATTATTCCCTAATTAATCATTGATTCCTTCAATGTAGACAATGATTATGCATTGATTTAATGATTATTACCTAAGTAATAATTAATTCCTTCAATTAGGAAATAATAAAATCAACATGAAATAAACCGAAATCAATATTATGCTCAAGGGTTGGATATTCAACAATACATACAATGATTATCTATTGAATGAATGATTATACCCTAAGTAATTTCTATTTCCTTTAAGCAAGAAATACTATATTCAACATAAAATAAATCAAAGTTAAATATTATTTTCAAGGATTGGATATTCAAAAATGCATATAGTGATTATGCATTGAATGACTAATTATGCTCTAAGTAATCATAATTCCTTAAAGAAGGTTATTGGACCTAGTAAATGTATGAATAACCAAATAAATTACATTGATAACACTCTTACACATAAAAAATTACATTGTGTTTTTTTGTGTTTAGATTACAAAGAAGATGAAAAGATTTATAATCTTTTCACAAGGAGATTACATACCTAACATTATTGTAAACCAAGAAACCCACTAACAAGATTATTGATTTACTAACAACAAAACATAAGCAAATACTTTGGATCATAACTATTCCAAAAAATTCCCCCTTCATCCAAAGGGGTATGGAAGATGAAATAACATGATAAATGAATTTAAATTCATCAAATAAATTCTAAATCAACTACAACTGGTGTATTGTACATCCTAGTATTGACCAAAACTAATATCATTCCATATAGAAGCCCACCCTATGAGTTTTGGCATAAAAAGATGATGAAAAAGATAAATTATTGCTCATCCCTGTGATCATCATACCGTACTATACTAGAACATGATAAAAGCATCGATCCATATAAGGCTCCACCTAGAAGCCCATTAAAGTAATCAACTTGTATTGTATATGGCACATCTCCCTAATGTCCAATAAACATTTATTTTATTTTCTTAATATTGTTAGTGCTGACAACACCTATGAGGTTTTATTCTTATTGAAAATTGATCAAAGACCAACCAATACTATATTGTCTCCTCTATCATGTGAAGGTGAAAAGTTATGCAATGCAAGAAAAAAATAATAATAATGTTTTCAAAAAATCATGTTTGATCCAAGATATGAATATCATGGATAAAAAGGAAAAAATGGAATTGAAATAAGCATACTAATACTATCAAGATTTTCATTCAAACATTTGAACCCAAACTCTGAGTGAATAACTAACTAGAGAAAGGGAATAGTCCTCTAGCCTCCAATAGATCCTCCAACCTCCAATTTAACACTTTGAATATGTCAATCATAAGGATCCTAGTGGAATTTTAAATTATAATATGGTCTTCAATAGAAAAATCATGATGAGACATTATGAAAAATTCTATTTTGAAAGTGTTGGGTTCTACCAAATATGCACCTTTATACATAAGTTTCATTATATTTTTTCTGAAAATTATATAAAGATACTTCAAAACACAAAATAAATCATTCCATTATGTTAAAAACATCTAAAACCATATAAATTAGTTGGTCATTCAACCACCTTCACACTAACTTATGATTTGACAGAAAAGTTACAACCAGTGTGTTAAGAGTTATGTGACTTACACCCTTGTGTTTCCTATTTCTCTTTATAAACATTAAAGTAAAGTTAAAAAAATTGACTAAAAAATTGCTTTGAAGAAATTGAACTCTTGAACACTCTTTGGAGAGTTCCTTACAAAATAATATTCTCCAATTTGTCTATGAAAATTTATAACACATAAATAGAAAAGTTTGTATTTAACATTGGTTTTGATATGTGGGAAAGAAATAGTTTTCCATAAAAATATTTTTACTATGAAAACAAGAAATGGTAAAACCAATATCCTCCTTTAAATTTCTAGTGGGTCTAGGAAACCCTAAATATGTCAAATTATATCATAACACTATAATTCAAGAAAATAATATTTTTCCACACTTTTCATGTGATATACTCACACTCAGAATGCCATATTTTCCCAAAAATATTCACAAATCCTTCCAAGATTGTACAAGGTCATGCGAGTCTGTACAAATATTTTTTTTAAAATGTTTTCTTTACAAATGTAAAAAATACATACAAATAAGTTATGGGATATATGGAATGCTATGGAGGTCATATAAATTAAGTTTCAAGTAGTACAACTCAAAACAAGGGTTTTACAAACATTCTATGTCAATTTAAATTAGATTTTTGGTATGTAAAAGCTTAAAAGATGCCAATACACCATATACTTATTGAACACATTTATGATTTTTTACCATACCCTAATAAATATTTTTCATCTTGAACAAAATCATACAAATGGCTGATTTTGCCTTTTTAGATAGAATTTGAGTTTTTTTAAAGTAATAAGCATGGTTCTATATGAATTTAAATGGTGTATGTCTAATTTTTCAAGAATATATTTTTACATAAATTTTTTCATGTTTATTTAATTAGAAGAATTCATATATTAGAATAAAAGTATTTGAAAAATTAAATATTTGATTAATTTTGCAATGTTGATGTAATTTTCTAGTGTTTTGATCATAAAAACATACCTTTATTTATTCTTATTTCCAAAATAATATCTATGACTACAAACTTAATTTCACATGAAATTTATTTGGAATTTAGTTTTGATACCATTGTTAGCCCCAGTAAATGTAGGATTAACAAAAGAAATTACACTGGGAACACTTTCCCACACAAAATATTATATTGTTTTATGTTGGGTTTAGATTATAAGGAAGGTGAAAAGATTTATAAGATTTTTATGGGGAGGTTATGGAACCAACATTCCCATAAACCAACAAACCCACTAACAAGGTTATTTATTTACTAAAAATAAAACACAAGCAAATTCTTTGGATCATAATTAATCTAACATAGGTAACAATATAGTCAAAATAAAACAAAACCAAGTTGAATATTATGCTCAAGGGTTGGATATTCAATAATGAAGACAATGATTATGAATTTAATGAGTGATATAACCTAAGAAATCATTAAGTCCTTCATGTAAATAACAATATAATCAATATAAAACCCTACTAAATCAATATTATACTCAAGGGTTGGGTATTCAACAATGCAGACAATGATTATGTGAAACATGAAATAAGTATGACATAACTACTCATTAATTAATTAAATCCCTAAACAAAATATGTGAACTTAAAATAAACCCAAATTTATTATGTAAACTAAACCACTATTCCCTTCTCATAAATATCGCACATCTCAGAAGGGCACAACCTTAAAACCATATGAAAAGAAAGGGCATGAGAACTTACCTGGTGGGGACTACTTCTTCTACCATTCACAATGCCATATATTAATCCTTGTTTGAAATCACCATATTCTTCAAAGAATATGTGGAATCCCAATGGTGTGAAAATGAGTTCAATGGTGGGCTCCAAACAAAGAATAGAAAGGTTTGTAACCCTTTATCTAGTTATGACAACAAAGAAGACAAGGGAAACTAAGCTTGCAAAGGGGAAGGGGAAGTGGTGAACATGAGGTTCCAAAGGGAGAGCTCGTGAATTAGTGTATGTTTTGAAAATAATGAAAACTAAAATAGTTTTCTTGCTTGATTATTCTTCATGATCGCATTAGTGGGTGGTCAAGCAAATAACAATGGTTAATGTAAATAATAATGGTTAAGGAAAAAATAAAAGTTAACATGGAATTTATGATAGGATAATTAATATATTGAATAGAGACTAGTGAAGGATCAACATTGAGCATGGAAATCCATGATAAATGCTTCTTCCAGTTATGCTCAACGTATGTCAAGGGACTCATATTCTACATCAAACCTAGATTCAAGATAGTAGTTAGATTTACTTGACCTACATCACCCATTGTAAATGTTTCCATATTTTTTAGGGTGGTAACATCTTTTATTTATAATTTTTTTTAAGGGTGGAAGAGGATGTCGTGAGAGATTATTTATTTAAAATATGACTCAATGTCTAATGTGTAGCTCTAATCAATGATGCAATGTAGCCAATATGGTGGAAAGACATTGAGGTCTCAAATTATATCTCATTACTTCTATTCATCCATGTTACAAGTATATTAACACTTATAAAAGAAAAAATTACATTCCTTCCAGCATTCCTTATACCATTGAAACAACTGCTAGTTTATTATTTTGAAGCTGAATGTTCTAACTACTTCTATCAAATCATTATTTAAATATTATTAAAATTTTATTTTTTACTTAAAATAAATTAAACATCTAAAAACATAAAGATTTTAAAATTTCCAAGAGATTTCCTTGCCTAACTTTTAGTGAAGTGTAGGTCAATTTAGTGGAGGGAAAAATATTCAGTGATGAAGTATAACACATAATAATCTAAGTCAAAGTCAAAAACCAAATTGACCTAAACATCATGTTTCTACTTAAACCATTACAATTATAACACAAAGTCATACTTCTTGATTGGAATATTATGTGGAGGATGTTGAAGCAAAAAAGTCATCCAGTCAAAGGCTTATATAGTGGGCAAAGCCTTAAGATTCGTCTCATAAAGAGACAAAATGTAATATTTCATGACAAGTAGTGTGGTTTTGAAAACTACTAGTTTGGGGGAAGTGATGGTGCAGAGAAATTAATGAAGATTTTGGTTTCTTCATTGACCATGTTACTACTGCTGATGAGTTGGATAGGAATTAGATGCATCCTTATCTTTATTTTTAATAATTTTCAATCTGAGCCTCACCCATCCATCACACTAACTCTTTTAATTTATAAAATGGATAAATTTATGGTGAACTCAACAAACATGTTTTTTAAAAAAAGTTATAAATGTAGATGATTTTTCTTTAATGAAATTTGGCATAACATCAACCTCTACACATTAGTTTCTTAAGAAGGATAAATATAATGGTTTGAGCCAATAGGATGTCATTTGTACAGGAGCTCAGATTTGTGGCAACCCAAATGATATGAAACTAATATAATGCTTGAATGTTAGGGATGAGAGAGCCTCACATAATCATTTTTTCCTATTGATTAGTTATTTACATTCAAATGTTTTAGATCTGTGTGATGTCAAAGATAATCTAATGCGTAATAGGAATAATTTTTAGTAGATGGTCACCATTAGGTGTTATTAAGTTTGTCACAGGCAGTTCATGCATAATAAATTGAAATTGATGACTTTTTATCCTATTCTTTAACTTATCCTTCATTCAATTTTTACAAATGTTTTAAAAGTTTTCAATTCATTCTCTTTCCATCATGGAAACATAAAAATCTACTCTTTCAAATTTTATAATTATATGATTACATACACACATAGATTTGGAAAATCTTTAGTTACTATTCACATTGGGTTGAAATAGTATTTAGGAATTATTCATATTCTAAAAAACATCTAATTGAATGGATAACATTGAAGAATAAAAAATAATATTCTCAAGTTGCACATACATAAAATCCTTTTACCTTTAAACTCAAGATTATAGAATCATTCAATCATGATGCGAAAGGTCTTAGGTTACAAATATGGTAATGTTTTTTGTGTATTTGTGATATTAGGTAATAAATTTGTATCATCATTATCACAAAAGTGGAGATAGGATGGGATAAGAATCGATATCCCATCAGAAGCAATGAGGTTGGCAGATAGATGGCAAATTATTTTCACAAACATGGAATGATGGAAAACTTGATGTTTCTATCATTGGATAGATGCTTGTACTAGCCCTAACCCTGGGTTAGGTCAATAACTAAGATACCACACCCCAATCCCACTTTCAACTTTAACCCATTAATTCATAATGCATTAGTCCTACAAAACATGTGGTTTGGGTTAAAAACCAAAAATGATATTGTTTCTATAATTTTTTTAAGATGATGTGGGCCTTACCTTGCAATCACAACATGGCCTACATGATAGTGATGACACACTTGAAAAATTTAGACGCTTCTTACGATATTCATATGCACAATTATCCCTCCCTAGTCCCCATGCACTAGGAGCTAGATTTTTCACCATTGAATAAATTATATTTTATAATTTGCATTTTAGGGATATTTTATATTTTTTCTATCGAAAGGGAAATGATAGTATTTCATTAGATTATAGCAATATATCTCAATCACCAAAGCTATGGGTATTCAGATAAGGGGAAAGTAGTTGTGTTTGCCTTGTCATGTACTTATTAACAACATGTGACCATGCCAAACTATGACCATTAGGTGTGTAATGAAATACAAACCCAAAAATTATAAATTTTTTAGCTTGTTAGGTCACAATCACACCCCCTTACAAGCAAGTAAAAGGGTGTTTTGTCTAGAAGGTCATGACCATGAAAAAATATGATTCTTAATGGTTAATATGATGAGGATAGGACACTTGTGGTAAGACATTATTTATTTATATTATAATAAATTGGTGAGAGATTGATAGGAATATAGCAATGACTCATCAACTAATAATTATTAGGGTGGTGGTTTTAACTAAGTATTATTGTTGTCTATTTTATCATGAAAAAGTACAAGGATGGAAATTTTGTGTTTATCTTGCATTAAAAAGTGAAAATTTATCCCATAAAGTTTGGATTGGGGGAGAAAACAAGAAGGGATAATTCAATTCCCTATAGGTAGTGCCAAGTGGGCAATCGTGATGGACTGCTCAATAAATATAAGATTGTGAGGTTAGATTGTTTTTGTCTACAAATAGTTTGGAATTAAATTTCACCATCAATTATAGCTACTAAGTAATAATTTGTTCATGGTTGATTTCAAATGATGCCCTTCAAACCTAACCATTCACTCTTTTTTGATTGGAGGATAAATATTTTATTTTTATAAAATTAGGAGTTGGTATTAGGTACATTTTTGTCTTTAATGTTGAGGACTTGGATATATCCATTCTATTAATTTTTTGGATTAAAATTTATCTCCAATATTTATAATGTTAATTTTTTTTTGTTTAAAAAATTAAATTAAATTTTATTGTCAACTTTATATGTTATGAAAAAAAGTAATAATTATTTTTTGATGACTATTATTTATTTAATATTATATTTTTATTATTAGTATAGTTCATAGTAGGAGGAGGAAACATTAAAGATAGTTTATATATTTAGTTTAATTTTTTTAGAATTTTTGATGTTCTATTAAAAATTTCATATTGAATATGATTAAAAAAACTAGCGATCAAATTTAGTCCCTACATAAAAGTATGTTTATGATCCAGGAAAATACACATCCACATAACTTTCAATGCCATCATAATAAATAAAAATATATTTTTCTTATTAATTAAATATTAAAATAGAGTTCAAAGTGTATAACACAAGCATAAGTAAAATTTAATCAACCCATACAAATGAAACCTTGATAATAATGTTAAACTCATTATTTCCCACTAACCCTAACCCCTAACTCTTAAAAACATAAATTATATAATAAATCTTAAAAATAATACAAATATAAATTTTAAATGTGAAAGTTAGGAGACTCCTTGCTCAAAATTTTATATCAAAATGGATAAATAACCATAAATTTTACACTTATGCACTATAGTAATGTTGAAGTTTTGAGGGAAAAACCATTAAAGGTCTATCCACTAAAACCAAAGATAGGTTCTACAAATCTCATTTATGATACCATTATTTATATTTCTTTTGGATATATCCAATATATCATTTGGAAAATAATGTGGAGGGAATCTCTTGATTCCCATACTTATAAGATCTAACACATCCAAAAACTTAACATACAAACCAAATTTAATCCTTCATTATATTTATTAAATAGAATATTTGAATATTTCAAATATGTACCTAAAGAAAATTGAACTCTTTAAACTTATATATCATAATTACTACTTTAAAAATTATAATAATACTTAGACTCTACCAATTTCAAGAAAAATAATATCTTAAAGAAATCAACTTTTAATATAAAAATAGAAATAAACACTCTTTTGATTCAACTTAATTTTTAACTTTCATAAAGTCCATCCTCATGTTCATCAACAAAGATCCATATTAACCATAAATGAAAATAAAAAACTTATACATTCCTTCCAACGTAACTTCACCTTTGGAGTAATTATTAGCAATAACTTAACATCCAATAATTTTCATGATAAATTCTTTACAATGATTGTGGCTACATCTTTGTGCTTAATCTTAGTTTGGAATTCAAATTTTGATAATTTTTATGATTGCTAATTATTGTTACATATAATTACAAAATTTGAATGCTTATTTATTCTAGAATGTAAATACTTGATAAATTTCTCTTAGTAGTTTTTTTAATTATCAAAGTTGTGGGGTAGGCATTGTAACAACTGGAAATGGTGAAGTTGGTGCTAGGTCAGGAAAAAAGAAGTCAACAGGTGTTGTGTGAACAAATCAATAGTTTTGGGGTCATTATCATTCATATATATATATATATATATATATATATATATATATATATAATTCTAAAATAAAAATATGGGCATTGTAACAATTGGAAATGGTGAAGTTGGTGCTAGGTCAGCAAAAAAGAAGTCAATGGGTGTTGTGTGAACAACTCAATAGTTTTGGGGTCATTGTCATTCATATGATATATATACATATATATAATTCTAAAATAAAAATATACAATTCCTCAAGATTTCTTTGCACCATTAGGGCAACTGCTAGTTTATTTATGTTAAATGAGTCCCATTACTCATTGTATTTTTAAATGGTATTCATTGGGAGTTATATGGTAGATAAAATTAAAAGGAGGGAGATTACTTTTCATACCTTTCTCATTGATTTTAAGTCTATTAGAGTTATATATATATATATATATATATATATATATATATATATATATATATAATTCTAAAATAAAAATATGGGCATTGTAACAATTGGAAATGGTGAAGTTGGTGCTAGGTCAGGATAAAAGAAGTCAATGGGTGTTGTGTGAACAACTCAATAGTTTTGGGGTCATTGTCATTCATATGATATATATACATATATATAATTATAAAATAAAAATATACAATTCCTCAGGATTTCTTTGCACCATTAGGGCAACTGCTATTTTATTTATGTTAAATGAGTCCCATTACTCATTGTATTTTTAAATGGTATTCATTGGGAGTTATATGGTAGATAAAATTAAAAGGAGGGAGATTACTTTTCATACCTTTCTCATTGATTTTAAGTCTATTAAAGTTGTAGGCACTTTTGGTTTATAAGTTTGAGAAGCGATTAAGTTTTTGCTAGTTTAGATAGTAAATATATCGAAGGATGGTTTATCTATCAATACTTATTCTTTATGGTTATTGTATGCTTATTATTTTATTATTTATTAAAATAAGTAATTTTTTTAGATGATTTTTTAATCTTATATTTTATTATTTATTTAATGAATATTATAGTAATTGGATGTCTTGACTTAAGTTCAAAGTTAAATATAAACTTTAATAATAAATATTAGATGTCTAACCTCAAGTTCAAAATCAAATAGGAACTTTATTAATAAAAATTGGATGTCTTGGGTTAAGTTTGAAGTTAAATAACAACTTCAATAATATAAATTTTAAGTTTGTCAATAAAAATTAGATAATAATCTTTGATAAGATTTTACATAAAATTGATCTTAAAGCTCCCTCTCAATGGTGAAGGGTTTGGAATTAGAATGTGGCCACTCTTTTGGTTTAAAATAAATTCTGATTAGGTTATCAACAAATCTTTCTCTAGTTGGTACCTTATGAAATGCTTAACAAGTATTAGAATCTCAATAGTTTACTTTTTACTTGGTCCAAGATATTTCTAATTGAGTGGTCTATCATTACTGAACCAAAAATAACATAATTTTCTCGGTGCATTATCTACCAAGGACATTCATTGGATGATAGATAGGTGTTGAAGGATATTTCTACACCCAAATACCATGCATGTGGTCAGATTGAGCCTCTCAAACATACTTTTTAGTTTTGTGTGACATTGTTAAAAATGGGTTCATTCCTTCTTCAAACCCTTCAACATAGAATCCTTCAGTTGGACGATAGTCATTCAAGGGTTTTTTCCTTGCTCCCTACAAAATAAGAGTAAATATGATATATTTTGCATTTTATATTCTTTCGACTATGGAGAGACATAAATTATACTAATTTATATCATAAGTAGTTGGATAAATAATTCACTAAATATATTAACATAATTTATGTATTATCAAATTAAATGTAATGTTACAAATACAAGTTTAATTAGAAAAAATAGCCTTGAAGGTGGATCCCCCTAATACATTGATTG
Organism: Torreya grandis; assembly: GCA_037957365.1. Classification (NCBI taxonomy): domain Eukaryota; kingdom Viridiplantae; phylum Streptophyta; class Pinopsida; order Cupressales; family Taxaceae; genus Torreya; species Torreya grandis. Next base: position 632,653 of record JARHVA010005967.1, on the reverse strand, counting down.
ACCACTATGAAAATGTTCCTTGCATTGTAAATAGATCGATTTCTTAAGACTCCCCATGAATTATTAGATATTACATGATGAAAATGACATCAGGAATGTGATAGGGGTTGGTGCAAGGCTTGCATATCCCAATTTTTTTGGTCCATGCCTCCCCTTGTCAACACTCATAAACAAGTTGGGATGGGTAATGAAATTTTCCTCACCTAAATTTAGTTATCTATTCTCCAAAGACTCAAACTAAGGGGGGAGAAAAAGAAACAAAAAAAGCACAAGATGACTAAAAACCCCACATAAACCCATGATTGACACTACTCATCCCTTTAGGACATCTTTGATGATGGTGGTTGGGGAGACAAACTAGATAGTAAGTTACCATTTCCTCTCTCATCAATCAATTTTATGGTTTTGATTTCTTAATTTGACATGAATACTATTTTTTATATTTGTTAATGTGTAACACTTAATTTTAGACATTTAAATTTTGTTATTTAATTATAATTTTGGTGGCATGAAACTTTTAGTCTTTTCACAAACTTTGTATACATGAATTTTCAAAATTTTAGTCATATTTTTAATGTTTGAATTTTTTTGTTAAGAATATCATTTCATGTATGCCTTTCCTATGAAGAATATATAAATTTATATGAAATTAGGCTAGTGCTTAAACTACTTTGTCAAGTGGAAATGGAAAACATTACTTAATTTTCTTATAAAAAATTATTCTAAATATTTATTTAAATGAATTAAAAAAATAATTAATTTCTTATATAATTTTAAATTTTATTTTATTAATTCAAAATAATTTCATATCCAATCTTATTGATTCAAACAATTTTATCTCCAAAACTATTTTCAAATTTTGATTATATTGATTATTTTTATCATATTTTTATTAATTATTATTTAAATCTAAATATTATTTTCTTGTATCTATATCACTCAAACCTAAATATTCAATAAAAAAGGAATTTATTATGTGAACTAAGACCCTTAAGTCCTTAAAATGCTACTTTTAAATATCAAATAGCCATGTATTAATGGTGAATAAATTATGCTCCTAAAGGGGAAGTCATAGGTTCAAATCTTACAAGGGATAAGGTATGTATGTTTTATATTTCAAGCACAATCAGATACTTCTTGTGTATTGGCAGTATGAGGTGGTCTTGTATGCTTTAAGCTACCTTGCAGACTATAACCAAATCACATATCATCATAAACCTTAAAAGGATACCATTTTCTATTTCCAATCAAAATTACTAGAGAATTAATAAAGCACTTATATGTATAACACTTTGGTAATGATAGAATTATGATTCCCGTAAAGATTATTTTTTTAAAATCAAGGTTCATTTTCCTTATTCTCCAAACTTAAAATAAAAATTAATTTGATTGCATGTCAGAACATGATAGGGGAATGGAGTGGGTAAGATGATGCACATTTATGTCAATTGTAGGACCCACCCGCTATCACCCCACCCATACCCAAGCCCCCTGTGTGTGTGTGTGTGTGTGTGTGTGTGTGTGTGTGTGTGTGTGTGTGTGTGTGTGTGTGTGTGTGTGTGTGTGTGTGTGTGTGTGTGTGTGTGTGCGTGTGCGTGTGCGTGTGCGTGTGCGTGTGCGTGTGCGTGTGCGTGTGTGTGTGTGTGTGAATAATAGAATAAATTTAAGGGTAGAGAGATTTCATTCAAATAACACAAAACATGTGTCTATTCAATTTATATATTATTGGAAAAAACTAGTGCGTCTATTAATAAAAAATTAGGAATATAAAGTAGAAGGATGGTTTATTATAGAAAAAAGTGACAGGTTAATATTTAAGGCCAAAAATAAATGTTATAAAAAAACATGTCTAGATACTAAATTATTTAAAACAACATCGACAAAAATATAGTTATACATGAAGATTCTCAAAATAATATGTTAACAAGATACATTAGTAGGTGTTGGTGGATTAAATTTAGGAGATAAAACAACACAAAAAGAATGTTTTGCTAACAATGAATCTAAAACCACGCTCCTATTTTGAGTAGCATATTGCAGAACCAAACATAAAATCACTCCCCACCAATGTGTTGAAGGTACTATTATCCTAGTTTGATCACCATGATGCAATGGAGAAGTCTAACAAGATGGTTCAATAGAAGCTCTGTCATGGCATTGAGGATGGCATCCCTCAATTGAGGTGGAGGAGAGGATAAAACCTATAGTGACACATCTAGAGGACCTTGTTCATAATGCATCAAACACTCTCCCAATAATTGAGAAGCTCCTACAAATGTCAAAATTTCAAACCCGCTTTTTTTGCATGTGCTTGGATTTGAAAAAAGCAGAGGTGAGTATATAAATTTTAGCATTAATGACTATTAAGAAGTAATTTCATTGTTGGATATCTAACAATATTCCTAAAATTTGAAAACTATAAGAGAATTGAGGATCTAAATAAATTCTAAATAAATAAATTTTAGGTTTTGGGTGAATGAAAGATTAGTATGTTAAAAATTTCAATCTCACATGCGATCATGACAAAAAATCCTATATAAGAGCAGAAATCAAGTAGAAGGCAAAAATGTTGATGACTCAAACAAAGACTAGTTAATATCATCGTAAGTATGAAATTGGCATGTGAATAATGTTTAAAGATGAGTGGGAAAATAAAATATGCCTATTTTGTACTATAGGAGTAGTGGAGACAAAATAAAATTATATTATAAAATGTCTAATGTATAATGATATCCAAATTAGTTACATTAACATTTTCAAAGTGAACAATACCTAAAAATGAATGGAAAAAGAAAACATATCTATATTTTATACCATAAAAATGATGGAGACAAACTAAAACTATATCATAAAATATGACATATAATAATAAATGAATCAATTATATTAACATTTTAAAAATAGACAATCTAACTAGTTTAACTATTTCATTTTTAAAAAAAATTAAATAAAACAACAATTTTTTAAATCAAAATTCATACTACTACTTTTAAAAAAAACCAACATCACAAAAACCAAAAAAATAATAATAAAAAAAAACACACTTTATTAGACAATCGTTCTCGTACAAAACACATTTAGTACTATTAAATTCCATAGACTACATAATGTATTAAGTTCCATAGACTACTTGATAAGTTGCATAGACTCATGATGTGATAGACATTATTAAATTATTTCATTTCATAATATCATGACATGGCCCGATCGTAGAAACGGGAGTGATGGCGGTGAACGTCAAAATCGTCATTACAGTAATGTTTTCATTTTTCCGAACGCAGTTTGAGGTATGATGTTCAAGTATTATTTGGGTTTATCCCGATCCGATCATCTCTCTCGCGTGAGTCATGAGCTTGACACACGATTGTTGCAAAAAATTTAATGACAAAATGATCAAGGCATTTATATGAATAGACGGCAAACGCGCCGCTTAAATGCCATATAATAGATAAGATATGTCCAGTAATATGTCGTTAAGCAGTGATATAATTGCAGAAATTTTGGGGAGGGGAATGACATCACACTTGCGAAAGCATGATGTTGTTGCTTTGATTTGCTTCAATTGCAAACGAAAAAACTGTGGGAAGAAATTGTGGGACAAGCAAGAAAAGATAGTATTATACTTCAATTTGAATTATAGATATAATGAAAAAATATATATAGATGTTTAAATTAGTTGGAGGGAGAAGATCCTCATTGTTCAATTAAGAATTGGTTCTTATAAATTTCATGCGAGACATGGAGATGGACAACGTCTAAGAAGCAATGGGACGAGAGAGTTTGTGTTTGTTGCATCATATAGGCAGTTGAAACGGAGGAGTACTTCATCCTTAAGTGTCTTCAGTATGTAGACATACGAGCCATTTATAATGTTTTTGAGAAAAAAAACAAAAAAAGCTGGGAGAGATGCTAACTCAGTTCAACAACAAGGGGAATAGCGTTCTAAAAGATACTTTAGATCCTAAAAATCTTTGACCAGTTAGAGCATTCACTGTAATTGGTGATCCCATAAACTATTCAATCTCGTGGACATAATTAAAACTATTTCATTTCATTTTTTAAAAATGTCCACACAAAAAAAGAGCATTCAAAGATTTATCTCTTCCATGAGTGGATTCAAAAAAATTATGCGGATTGTTTTCCCCTTATCAATGTTTCCAAACAGACTGTTATCAACTTCAACGAAGCTGATTAAATTTTCAATCCTAATTCATCTGTGCAGGTTAATGAGAGAGAGGATGAGCTAATTTGAGTCTTTTCTAAAACATATTTTTCAATTTTATGTGGGAGCTCATCATGGCTGGAAATGGGTTTTTTCCTTCTTCAAAACATCCAACTTAATTTTTTTAATTTGGAATAAAAAGTTTTGGGGATTTTAACTTGCTTTTTTTCAAGTCAAACACAAATATATATGACATATTTTTTGTATTGTAATTTATATGCAGTTTTCAATTTTGGGAAAAGGAATTCGGTGTGTCGGGGAAAGAGAGCGGCGGGGCCGTGGCTCCTCTGGAGAATAGTGTGGTTTTTGCTGGGTCTACAGCGTTTGGCGATGACTCTGTTTTGATGATGGTTAGCGGCGATGATTTTGCTCGGAGGGCTTGGTCTCTGGTTTGTGTGGGGTCTGGTGGCTTCGAAGGAGGACGGTCTGCAATGTTGATTTTGGCGTTTTGTTGTGTATGGCGGCTGTGTTATGCGGTCATCGGTTCGTTTGGTGTGTTTACGTTTTCGTCCTCGTTTTTGAGTGTTCTGCAGTGTGGCGGTTTGGTCGCCTCTGTGGGAGCGGCGGTGGCGGTAGCCGCTGCGACTGCAGCATCGGTGGTGTTTGGCGGCTCGGCGGTGACGGTTCTCCCTCGCTGTGGTTGCTCTGTGTTTTGAATATATGTTTATAGAGTTCCTTTATTTTCTGGGTTTACTTGTTGGGGTCTGTTTGATAAGCATAGTTGTTTTGAGGGTGGTGCCGTATTTTTACCAGTGATTTTATTGTGTAATCTTTTATTTATTATTTTTAATAATAAAATAAATATGAAGTTTTTCAATAATAAAAAGAATTCAAAAATTATTAATATAATTTATGTATTATTAAATTAAATACAAAGTGGCAGATATAAACTCAAATAAAAAAAAATCGTCTTAAAAATAGATCACATTTT
>JARHVA010005967.1:387500-625000 GCA_037957365.1 Torreya grandis | reverse complement strand
TATATGGTAGATAAACTTAAAAAGAGGGAGATTAGTTTTCATACCTTTATCATTGATTTTAAGTCTATTAAAGTTGTAGGCACTTTTGGTTTATAAGTTTGAGAAGCCATTAAGTTTTTGCTAGTTTAGATAGTAAATATATCAAATGATGGTTTATCTATCAATACTTATTCTTTATGGTTATTATATGTTTATTATTTATTAAAATAAGTATTTTTTTAGATTATTTTTTTAGATTATATTTTTATTATTTATTTAATGAATACTATAGTAATTGGATGTCTTTACTTAAGTTCAAAGTTAAATATAAACTTTAATAATAAATATTAGATGTCTAAACATAAGTTCAAAATCAAATAGGAACTTTATTAATAAAAAATGGATGTCTTGGGTTAAATTTAACCTTATCAACTTCAATAATATAAATTTTAAGTTTGTCAATAAAAATTAGATAATAGTCTTTGATAAGATTTTAGATAAAATTGATCTTAAAGCTCCCTCTCAATGGTGAAGGGGGTTGGAATTAGAATGTGGCCACTGTTTTGGTTTAAAATAAATTCTGATTAGGTTATCAACAGATCTTTCTTGAGTTGGTACCTTATGAAATGCTTAACAAGTATTAGAATCTCAATAATTTACTTTTTACTTGGTCCAAGATATTTATAATTGAGTGGTCTATCATTATTGAACCAAAAATAACACAATTTTCTCGGTGCATTATCTACCAAGAACATTCATTGGATGATAGATAGGTGTTGACGGATATTTCTACACCCAAATACCATGCATGTGGTTAGATTGAGTCTCTCAAACATACTTTTTAGTTTTGTGTACAAGCTCAACATTGTTAAAAATGGGTTAATTCCTTCTTCAAACCCTTCAACATAGAATCCTTCAGTTGGATGATAGTCATTCATGGGTTTTTGCCTTGCTCCTTACAAAATACAAATAAATATGATATATTTTGCATTTTATATTCTTTTGACTATGGAGAGACATAAATTATACTAATTTCTATCATAAGTAGTTGGAGACATAATTCACTAAATATATTAACATAATTTATATATTATCAAATTAAATGTAATGTTACAAATACAAGTTCAATTATAAAAAAAATGGCCTTGAAGGTGAATCTCATTAATACATTGATTGACCACTATGAAAATGTTCCTTGCATTGTAAATAGATCGATTTCTTAAGACTCCCTAGGAATTAGTAGCTATTACATGATGAAAATGACATTTGGAATGTGATAGGGGTTGGTGCAAGGCTTACATATCCCAATTTTTTTGGTCCATGCCTCCCCTCATCAACAAGATGGGATTGGTAATGAAATTTTCCTCACCTAAATTTAGTTATCTATTCTCCAAAGACTCAAAATAAGTGTGGGCGGGGGTGGGGGGGAGAAAAAGAAACAAAAAAAATCACATGATGACTAAAAATCCCACATAAATCCATGATTGACACTACTCATGCCTTTAGGACCTCTTTGATGATGGTGTTTGGGGAGACAAACTAGATAGTAAGTTACCATTTCCTCTCTCGTGGATCAATTTTATGGTTTTGATTTCTTAATTTGACATGAATACTATTTTTTATATTTGCTTATGTGTAACATTTAATTGTAGACATTTAAATTTTGTTAGTTAATTATAATTTTGGTGGTGTGAAACTTTTAGTCTTTTAACAAACTTTGTATACATGAATTTTTAAAATTTTAGTCATATTTTTAATGTTTGAATTTTTTTGTTAAGAACATCATTTCATGTATGCCTTTCCTATGAAGAATATATAAATTTATATGACATTAGTCTAGTGCTTAAACTACTTTGTCAAGTGGAAATGGAAAACATTATTTAATTTTCTTATAAAAAATTATTCTAAATATTTATTTAAATGAATTAAAAAAATAATTAATTTATTATATAATTTTAAATTTTATTTTATTAATTCAAAATAATTTCAAATCTGATCTTATTGATTCAAACAATTTTATCTCCAAAACTATTTTCAAATTTTGATTATATTGATTATTTTTATCATATTTTTATTAATTATTATTTAAATCTAAATATTATTTTCTTGTATCTTTATCACTCAAACCTAAATCTTCCATAACAAAGGAATTTATTATGTGAACTAAGACCCTTAAGTCCTTAAAATGCTACTTTTAAATATCAAATAGCCATGTATTAATGGTGAAGAAATTATGCTCCTGAAAGGGAAGTCATAGGTTCAAATCTTACAAGGGATAAGGTATGTATGTTTTATATTTCAAGCACAATTAGATACTTCTTGTGTATTGGCAGTATGTAGTGGTCTTGTATGCTTTAAGCTACCTTACAGACTATAACCAAAGCACCTATCATCATAAACCTTAAAAGGATACCATTTTCTATTTCCAATAAAAATCACTAGAGAATTAATAAAGAATGTATATGTAGAACACTTTGGTAATGATAGAATTATGATTCCCATAAAGATTATTTTTTAAAAATCAAGGTTCAATATCCTTATTCTCCAAACTTAAAATAAAAATTAATTTGATTGCATGTCAGAACATGATAGGGGAATGGAGTGGGTAAGATGATGCACATTTATGTTAATTGTAGGACCCACCCGCTATCAACCCACCCCTACCCAAGCCCCGTCTGTGTGTGTGTGTGTGTGTGTGTGTGTGTGTGAATAATAGAATAAATTTAAGGGTAGAGAGATTTCATTCAAATAACACAAAACATGTGTCTATTCAATTTATATATTATTGGAGAAACTAGTGCGTTTATTAATAAAAAATTAGGAATATAAAGTAGAAGGATGGTTTATTATAGAAAAAAGTGACAGGTTAATATTTAAAGCCAAAACTCAATGCTATAAAAAAATATGTCTAGATACTAAATTATTTAATATTTAATGCCATTTATGTTTCATATATATATATATATATATATATATATATATATATATATATATATATATATATATATATATATATATATGTGTGTTTGAATCTTCACGAGTTTTTGCATATTCTTTCTAAGTGGTATGACAATTTATTGTATTTCAAATTAGGTATCACTCTTATGTTATATATATATTTTTGTGGAGGTTACAATTATTATATTGAAGAGTTTAAGTTATGCTACAAAGGATGTAATTTGGGATGGGAATCCATGAGATGACCTATTACAAATTGATTTACTTCGAAGTGGGTTGTTCATGTGGTGAAATCCACTTGATTCAAATCGCTTTAAAGTTTACATCTGATTGTACGATCCACCAACATAATATACTATATATGTTAAGATATTATAATTTTAATTTTAATTTTAATATATATTATTATATTTTATCATATTGTATTTTTAAATATTGTATGTTAATATCTTATAATTTAATTTTCTTATAATTATAATTATAATTTAAATTTAAATATTATATTTTAATAATATATTATAATATGTTTTCATATATTTTTTAATATATTATTCATATCATATATTTAAATATAATTAGTAAATATATTTTAGTATATTTTAATATTTTATTATATTATATAATATTACATTATATTATTTACTTTAATATATTGTAGTATATTATATTATATATTTTAATATATTATATATATTATATTATATATTTAATATATTACATATTATATTTTGCATTAAAATATATTATGTTATATATTTGTTACATCAATGTGATTGATAAAATTTGTATCAAATAATATACTTGTAAAGTGTTAGAGTTAGTTTATTAGATTTTTTTGGCAACATCAACACCTTTTTAAACTGTAGACCACTTGTCTTATTGGAAGCACCATCGCAGATGCCCGAACTTGGCCATGTGGTTGGAACATCTAATGTTGGCACTAAATACAGCCAACAATTATTTCTCATGAAAATTTCACCTATGCTAGTGTTCCCCCAACATGTTAATGAATTAAAGGAATGTTTGGGAATAAAATTAAAGCTTAGAGGAAGGGGAAACCATTTTAGAAGATAGGAAGTGGAGCGTACAAGATAGAAGGGGCCACATAGGAGCAATTTACAAGGCATGAAATCTCTCTTAGAAGGCCATATCAAAGATTATAAATTTCTCCTCCTCGATGATATTCAAATAACTAAGCAACTTAAATCTCTTATAGGAAATTATAGTGACTTCGAAGAAGATAGGCATATGATAATTACATAACATGACCAAAAAATTATAAAAGTCACCAATGTTAGTGAAATGTACAAGGTAAGGATGCTTACTCACAAAATTTCCCTCCCGAGAAGATGATAATACAAATTCAGACAACTCACTTTTTGTCATCTATAAAGGATGACTTTTTTTTTTAGTTTTTTTTTGGGACTTGGTCATCTCAATCTAATCCAAGCTTCCAGCTATGAAGGATTTATAATGCAAATTATTGGCATTGCCTATCTCAACACACCATAGATAACAAGCAGTTTTAATTATCTCTACAAGGAATCATACTCTTTACTTATATTTAATTTTGGGTTTGGTGTATGAACCTGATTTCATGTGCTCAGGTACCCTCTAGAGTCACACATGGTTCATCACCATGAAGACATGTATTAAAATTATTGGTATCCTCTACAAACTTGGAACTGCTAACCATTTCCCCAAAATAGTATTATAATTCTCCTTATAATGATGCATTAGGGCTAATATTAATATAAATAATATATTCATGAAATAGATAGACTTGATTTTATCTGGTCTTCACAAAATCATGAAGTCATTAACCAGGTTGTAAGTTAAGGGAGGTGGAATTGGGTGCTATAAATGCCAACCTTATTATCCATAGAAGGGATCTCTTCCCACTCCTCCACATGCGAAGGAAGTCATATGGATAGTAATAAAAAGGCTTATCTCTCACATGTCACAAAGAAGGTTGCAACACTTGAACCCTTACCCAAATCAAAACTATCATGATTTGTCTTATTTAAAACTTGTCATTGTTTGCCAAATGTCTGAATTGGTATATTTGCTCTGAATGTGCAAGTTACACTAGAAGAAATGTATATTTAATTTTCAATTTTTTTTGTTATATATTTTATTTTTATTTTTGGAGTATATTCCATTTTTAAGTGTTTGATTTGGGCACCCCCTATATCTTGAGAATTAAACCTACCAACTCTCTATGTCATATGATTGATTGCTAATCAACCACATTTTCACTCAAATAATGAATCCTCTACAATGACATTAAAATTATATCACGAATGATGTCCCCTTATACACCCATATGGCATGCACTTTACAAAAGATTTAGTACTCACTTCAACTAAAAATAAAGTAATAAAATAAGCTCCATAACCTTAATGTATTTCCACCACATTAATGCAATTGCATTGTTAATTCAATCCACACATTGGACATGGAGTATTTCTTTATAAAATAAAAAATAATCAATAAAACATACCACCACCCTGTAAACTATAAAACCCTTTGTAATGGGTGCAGGGTATGTAAATCCAAAAACTTCCCTGAAGTCAGAGTATGTGTATGATATGGGCCCACTGGTGTACGATATCACATGAAATACCCTATTATTTCCCCTTATCATCACTGCCCAACTCATTGTGAAACATTTCACCACTTTCAAGTTTTGTATGACATTGTTGTAATTTCTCTAGGTGTTAATATTTTGACCTAGCACAAATGAACATAATTTAGTATATAGACTTTGGAACCTCAATGTATTATCTCAATATCATTGGCATTGTAGCATTGATTTGAGTTGCACATCAGACATGAAAATTTTTGCAATAAAATCAATGTCATATTGTCCTCATCGATCCTTCTCGATAGCAAACATCCAAATAAAAGAACACACCACCTTGCAAGCTGGGTACTCCTTTTTGATGGATGCAATTCATGTAAATCAAAAAACTACTTTAAAATTTTAAAATCTTCTAAATGACTAAACATCAGCTTAGAGCCCAATGAACACATGCAATTTATCATGAAATCTAGATGACGCATTTCGAATGAAAATTTGGAATTGGAATGATAATGATTATTGGCACAGATCATGCCTAAGTACAACATGGAAATGATTTTTCATCAAACACATCTTAACATGTTTGATCACCATGACATATGGCCAAGAAAAATAATCATAAATGGTTAGATCATTTACAACTTCAATCTTGATATTTATTATATGTAACCATGTCCATTTAAAATTTTAAATCTAAATCCCAAACCCAAAATTCCAAATTGGTCCTAGTTGCTTCTAATTTTTCTATCACCATTGTAATGAAAATAATTTTTCCATTGAATCACTAAGAGAAAACCTGATCACCCACATTCAGCTTGACCTAAACATGTTGGGTTTTTCAACTAACTAATACATATGTTAATTGATCAAAACCAAGGAAGTTGTAGTTTTGACATAAATTTTGAGTAAAGAGGCTATCTGTTTCCATGAAGAATGCAAGCCATTATAGATTAAAGCATTGCATGGTGATTTAGATCCTAATTGGTCTACCCCTACAACTACTTTACATGAACTTATTTTGACATCTAAATACGTTCTTAAAGACCAAGAAAATGGTGAAATATTTTAAGCTGTGTTTGATTTTTTTATGTTTTGGTGATTTTAAAAATGTAGGTCAATGTTTTAGGGTCAAATTTTCTAGATATAATGTTTTACCTCATTTTATAGTGTATCAAATATTATAAATTAAATAATGATGAAAAAAATATTCTTATCAAAATTACTATAAATTAAAGATTGATGATATGGGCCCACTAGTGTACAATATCACATGAAATACCATGTTATTTCCCCTCATCGTCATTTCCAAACTCATTTTGAAACATTTCACCACTTTCAAGTTTAGTATGGCATTGTTATGATTTCTCTAGGTGTCAATATATTGATATAGTATAAATGAACATAAGTTAAAATATAGACTTTGAAACCTTAATGCCTTGTCTCTATATCATTGGCATTGTAGCATTGATTTGAGTTGCACATCATAAATGGAGCCTTTTTGAAATCAAATCAATGTCATTGTCCTCATCGATCCTTCTTGATAACAAACATCCAATCAAAGAACCCACCACCTTGCAATCTAGGTACCCCTTTCTAATGGATGTAAGTCATGTAAATCCAACAACTACCTTAAATCTATACAATATTCTAAATAACTAAATGTTAGCTTAGAGCCCAATGAACACAAATATAATTTATCATGAAATCTAGATGACACATTTTGCGTGAAGGTTTGGAATAGGAATGATGATGATTGTTGGCATAGAGCATGCCTAAGTACAATATGGAAATGATTTTTCATCAACCACATCATATTGTGTTTGATCACCATGACGGATGGCTAGGAAAAATAATCACAAATGGTTGGATCATTTACAACTTCAATGTTGATATTGATTATATGTAACCATTTCCACTTTAATTTTTTTATACAAATCCCAAACCCAAAATTCCAAATTGCTCTTGATTGCTTCTAATTTTTCCATTGCCATTGTAATGAAAATAATTTCTCCATTGCAATCACCAAGAGAAACCCTGATCACCCACATTTGATTCAACCCAAACATGTTGATTTTTTCAACCAATTAATATAGATGTTACTTGATCAAAACTAAGGGAGTTGGAGTTTTGACATAAATGTTGAGTAAAGAGGCTATCTCTTTCCACAAAGAATGAAATTCATCATAGACTAAAGAATTGCATGGTGATTTAGATCCCAATTGGTCTACCCCCACAACTACTTCATGTGTACTTATTTTGACATCTAAATACATTCTTACAGAGCATGAAAGTGGTAAAATATTTTAAAGTGCATTGGATCATGATCATCTTATGTTTTGGTATTTTTGAGCATGCAGATCAATGTTTCAGGGTCAAGTTTTCTAGATATGATATTTTAAATCATTGTATAAAGTATCAAATATTATAAATTAAATAATGATGAAAAGATAAAAAAATATTCCTATCAAAATTATTATAAAATTTCTTTAAAGAAATTTAACTCTTGACCACTCTTTAGAGAGTGCCTTACAAAATAAGATTGTCCAATTGCTTTAAGATAGTTTACAAAACATAAATAGAAAAGTTTGTATTTAACACTGATTTTGATATGTTGGAAAAAAATAGTTTTTGATAAAATTATTTTATTGTGAAAATAATAAATGGTTAAAAAATATCCTCATTTGAATTTACAATGGGTCCAAGAAACCCTAAATTTGTCAAACTATATCATAACAATATACCTCATGAAAATAATATTTTTCTAGGCTTTTGATGAGATATACTCACACTAGGAATGCAATGTTTGCCCAAAATATTCACAAATTCCTCCAAGACCATATAGATCCACACAAGGCTCTACAAGTGAATGTTTTTATAATTTTTAGCTTTCCAAATGTAAAACATACGTACAGATCAGTTCTAGGATATATGAAGTTGAGTTTTAGGCTGGACAACTCAAAATAGGGGTTTTAAAAGCATTCTAGGTCAATTTAAATTAGATTTCTGGTATGTAAAAGCTCAAAAGATGTCAAAACACCATAGATTCATTGAACAGATTTATGAGTCTGTACCATACTCTAATAAATATTTTTTAGCTTGAAAAAACTCGTACAAATAATTGATTTGGCCTTTTTAGATGAAATTTGAGTTTTTTTTTCTAAAAAGTAATAAACATGGTTCTACATGCATCTAAATGGTGTATGACTGATTTTTTAGGCATATATCTGTACATAACAAGTTCTTATGTTTATTTAATTAAAGGCATTCATATATTAAAAAAAAATATTTTAAAAATTAAATATTTGATTAATTTTGTAATGTTGATGTAATTTTCCAATGTTTTGATCATAACAATATACCTCTCTTTATTCTTATTTCTAAAATCTTATTTGTGACTAAAAAATTGACTTCACATAAAATTTATTTGGATTTTAGTTCTCATACCATTCTTGGTTCCAATAAATGTAGGAACAACCAAAAAAATTATACTGTGAACAGTTTCCCACATAAAATATTATATTCTATTATTTCAAGTTTAGATTATAAAGAAGGTGAAAATATTTATAAGATTTTGATTGGGAGGTTATGGAACCAACATTCCAATAAACCAACAAACCCACTAACAAGGTTATTTGTTTACTAACAACAAAACATAAGCAAATACTTTGGATCATAACTAATCTAACATAGGAAACAATATAGTCAAATTAAAACAAACCCAAGTTGAATATTATGCTCAAGGGTTGGATATTCGATAATGTAGAAAATGAATTTGCATTAAATGAGTGATTATACCTTAAACAATATTTAATTCCTTCAAGAAAAAACAATATAGTCAGTATGAAACCCTACTAAACCGATATTATAGTCAAGGGTTGGGTATTCGCTAATGTAGACAATGATTATGTGAAGCATGAAATGATTATGCCTTGATTAATAGTTAATTAATTGAAGTCTTGAACATAAATTTTGAACATAAAAAAAACCCAAATGTATTATGAAAACTAAATCGACATTACCTTCTTATCAATATTGTACATCTCAGAAGGGTGCAACCTTAAAACCCTATGAAGAAAGGGCATGAGAAGTTACCTAGTGGGAACTACATCTTATACCATTCATAATGCCATCTATTAGTCCTTATTTGAAATCACCATATTCTCCAAAGGATATGTGGAGTCTCAATGGTGTGAAAACGAGATTAATGGTGGTCTTCAAACAAAGAATTGAAAGATTTGCAACCCTTTTTCTAGATATGGCAACAAAGCAAATGATGGTAGCTAAGATTGAAAATGGGAAATGGAAGTGGAGAACATAAGATCTGAAGGGAGAGATCGTGAATTAGTGCCAATTTTGAAAATAATGAAAACTAAAATATCATTTTGCTTGATTATTGTCATTTTTCACTATCATGTCAGTGGGCAGTCAAGCCAACAACAATGGTTAATGCAAAAAATAGTTAACATGGAATTTATGATAGGAAAATTAAAAGAGTGGATGGGGACCAGCCAAGGGTTAACATCGAGCATGGTAGTCCATGACAAACGCTCCTCCCAATTATGCTCAACATATGTCAAGGGGCTCATATTGTAAACCAAACTTGGATTCAAGATAGTAGGTGGATTTACTTGACCTACATCACCCATTGCAAAGGTTTTCATATTTTTTAGGGTGATGACATATTTAATTTATCATTTTTTAATTATTGAGGATGGATGAGGATGTCGTGAGAGCTTATTTTTTTGAAACATGACTCAACGTCTAGTGTGCAAATCCAATCAATAATGCAATGTAGCCAATATAGTGGTAAGATATTGAGATCCCAAAATTTATTTTGTTACTTCTATTCATCTTACCAATATATTAACACTTTGGAAAGGAAAAATTATATTCCTTCCAACATTCTTACACTATTTAAACAATTGCTAATTTATTGTTTTGAAAATGAATGTTCTAACTACTTCTATCAAATCATTATTTCAATATTATTAAATTCTTAGTTTTAACTTAAAATAAATTAAGTGTCCAAAAACATAATGATTAGATAATTCCCATGAGAGTTCCTCATCTTATTTTTAGTGAAGTGCAGGTTAGTATAGTGAAGGGCAATGATTTTTGGTGAAGTGCATGTTAATTTAGTAAAGTGCAAAATATTCAGTGATGAAGTATAACACACAATAATATAAGTCGAAGTCATAAACCAACACAGTCATACTTCCTTATTGGCATATTACGTGGAGGATGTTGAAGCAAAAAAGTCATTTATTTTTGTGCTCATTATATTTCTAAATGGTATGCATTGGGAGTTATATGGTAGATAGCCTTGTAAGAGTGAGTTTAGTTTTCCTACCTTTCACATTGATTTTAAGTCTATTAAAGTTGTAGGCACTTTTGTTCTATAATTTTGAGAATCCATTAAGTTTTTTCTAGTTTTAGATAGTAAATAAATCTAAAAATGGATTATCTAGTTTAAAAAAAAAAATTAAATGATTGTTTTAATATTATAGTTTTGTTGATTTTTTTTAAAATAAATAATTTAGAAATGAGATGTTACATAAGTTAAATATAAACTTTAATAATAAATATTGGATGTCTAAATTTAAATTCAAAATTAAATATGAACTTTAATAATAAAAATTGGATGGATGTTTTGGGTTATGTTTAAAGTTAAATATCAACTTCAATAATAGAAAGTTTAAGTTTTTCAATAAAATTTAGATAATAATTTTTTATAAGATTTTACATAAAATTGGGTTTAAAGCTCCCTTTCAATAGTAGAGGGTTTGGAATTAGAATGTGGTTATTTTTATGTTTAAAATAATTTATAATTAAGTTATCAATAGATATTTCTCAAGTTGGTGTTTTATGAAATGCTCAACAAGTATTAGAATCTCAATAATTCATTTTTTATTTAGTTTAAGAGATTTCTAATTGAGTGGTTTATCATTATTTAACCAAAGATAACTTAATTTGCTTTTGACATTATCTATCAAAGATTTTAACTGGATGATAGATAAGTGTAAATGTGTATTTGTACACCCAAATGCCATGCATGTGGTTAGATTGAATCTCAAACATATTTTTTAATTTTATGTGCGAGCTCAACATAAACAGAAATGGGTTTATTCCTTATTCAAACTCTTTAAAATATAATCCTTGAGTTGGACCATAGTCATTCATGGGGTTTTGCCTTGCTCTTTAAAAAATATAAATAAATATAATATTTTTTGCTTTTTTTTTCGACTGCAAAAAAAAAAATTTATTACCTTTTATCATAAATACTTAAATAAATAATTCACTAAATATTTTAACATAATTTATCTATTATCAAAATAAATATAATGTCACAAATACAAGTTCAATTTAAAAAAATGACTTTAAAGATAGATCCCCTCCATACATTGATTTACCACTATGAAAATGTTCCTTGCATTGTAAATAGATAAAATTTTTAAGACTCCTCAAGAATGACTAGATCTTACATGAAGAAAAGGACATTGGGAATGTTTCAAAAGTTGGTGCAAGGCTTACACATTCCATTTTTTTAATCCATGCCTCCCCTTGTCAACACTCACTAAAGAGTTGGGAGGGGTAATGAAAATTTCCTCACCTTAATTTAGTTATCTTTTCTCCAAGGACTCAAACTAAGGGGGTAGAAAAAGAAGCAAATGAAGAACAAGATGGCTAGAAACTCCACATAAACTCATGTTTGACATCGCTCATTTCCTTGAGATCCCTTTGGTGATGGTGGTTAGGGAGACAAACTAGATAACAATTTACCATTTCCTTTCTCGTTAATCAATTTTGTGGTTTCAATTTCATAATTTAAAATGAATATTATTTTTTTATAATTGTTTGTGTATAACATTTAATTGCAAGCATTTAAATTTTGTTAATTAATTATAATTTTGGTGATGTGAAACTTTTAATTTTTTCACAAACTTTGTATATATAAATTTATAAGATTTTAATTAAAATGTGATATATTTTACTTTGTTTGTAATCAAAAATATTTATATTATTAAATTATTAAAATATAATAATATGTTTTGAATTAAAAATTATATTTACAATAAATAAATAAATAAGAAATATATTATTACATTTTTGTTGGAGTTGTACTTTATAAAGAAACTATTTTTTATTTTTTGTTTTGGTTGGCGGGGGGGGGGGGGGGGGGGGCGAGGCAGCTGGTGCTTAAACTATTTTGTCAAGTAAAAATTAAAAACATTATTAAATAATTTAAATTTTTTTTAATAATATTATTAAATATTTGTAAAAATATATATTTTAAATATTTATTTAAATAAATTATAAAAATAATTAATTTCATATATAATTTTAAATTTTATTTTATTATTTCAAAATAATTAAATTTAAACAATTTTATTTCCAACACTAATTTCAAATTTTGATGTTTATTGATTATTTTTATCATATTTATATTACTTATATATTATATAATATTGTTATCTAAATTTAAATATTTTTTTCTTTTTTTTATATCATTCAAACCTAAATCCTCAATAAGGAATGAATTTATTATGTGAATTAAGACCCCTAAGTCTTTAAGAAACTACATTCAAATATGAAATAGTCATGTGTTAATAGTGAAGAACTTATATTTTTTAAAGAGAAATCACAAGTTCAAATCTCACAAAAGATAAAATGTGGATGTTTTATATTTCATGCACAATTGAATACCTCTTATATATTGGAAATATAAAGTGATCTTATATGCTTTAGACTACCTTACAAACTATAACCAAAATATTTATCATTATAAACCTTAAAACAATACCATTTTCTATTTCCAAGCAAAATTAATAGAGTTGGAATTAATAAAACACTTACATGTAAGATACTTTGGTAATCATAGAATTATAATGTCCATAAAGACAATTTCTTTTAAAATAAAGGTTCAATTTATTTAGTCCCCAAACTTAAAATAAAAATTAATTTGTTTGCATGTCAGAATAATAAGGGAGTGGAGTGGGTAAGATGACGCACATTTATGTCAACTACACGACCTGCTCGCCATCGCTCCGCGCCTACCCAGGCCCCCTCTCTCTGTGTATCAATAATAGACTAAATTTGAAGGTAGAGTACATTTCATTCAAATGATGCAAAACATATGTCTATTCAATTTCTATATTATTGAAAAAAAAAAACTAGTGCATCTATTAATTAAATTTTTTTAGGAAGATAGTGTAGAATGATTGTTTATGATAGAAAGAAGTGAGGTTAATAATTAAGGCCCAAAATCAATGTTATTAAAAAATATGTCTAAATATTAAATTATTTAAAACATCATCGATAAAAATATAGTTATATATTAAGATTTTTAAAACAATATATTAATAGGATACATTAATAAGTGGTGGTGAATTAATTTTAAGAGATAAAACAATTCAAAAATAAGGTTTTGTTGACAATGAATTTAAAATCATTCTTTTATTTTGAATGGTATATGATTGAGCCAAACAGAAAAGCATTCCCCATCAATGTGTTGAAGGTACTATTATCCTAGTTTGATTGCCATCATGTAATGGGGAATTCTAACAAGATGGTCTAATAGAAGCTTTGTCATGGTGTTGAGGATGCCATCCCTCAATTGAAGTGGAGGGGAGGAGAAAACCTTAACTAATATATATGGAGGACCCTATTCACAATGCATGAAGTACTCTCGCAATAATTGAGAATCTTCTACAAATGTTGAAATTTGAAAGCCTTTTTTTTGACATGTGCTTGGATTTGAAAAAGGCAAAGTGAGTATTTAAATTTTAGCATTAATAACTATTGAGAAGTAGTCTCATTGTTGAATATCTAACACCATTCCTAAATTTTGAAAACTATAAAAGAAACGGGAATCTAAATAAATTCTAAATAAATAAATTTGAGGTTAATCATATGGGTAGAGTAGCTTGGGCAAATGAAAGAGTAGTATGTCAAAAAGTTTAATCTCACATGCAATCACGATGAAAAAGTCTATGTAAGGGCAAAAATCAAGTAAAATGGTCTACCCCTACAACTAAAACATTGAATGGTGATTTAAATCCCGATTGGTCTAGCCCACAATTACTTTACATGAACTTATTTTGATATCTAAATACATCCTTAGAGAACATGAAAATGATGAAATATTTTAAAGTGTGTTGGATCATCTTATGTTTTGGTGATTTTGAACATGTAAATCAATATTTCAAAGTCAAAATTTCTAGATACCATATTTTACCTCATTGTACAATATATCAAATATTATAAATTAAATAATGATTAAAAAAAATTCCTATTAATTATTATAAATTAAAGAATGATAATAAAAAATAATAAAATAAAAATATTATTTAAATAATAAAATATCAAAATAAAAACCAAATAATAATAATAATAATAATAATAATAATAATAATAATAATAATAATAATAATAATAATAATAAATAATGTTGAAAAAAACATACAACCATAAACATTTTAACCCTTCAAAAAAGATGAGAGCAAATTAATTTATACATGTCAATGAATGTAGCCACACCACTCTTTAAGCCTCAAGGAGAGCCATTAACAATGTTACATCATCATATAGATGTAGTAGCATCTACATTAAAAAACTCATCACCCACATGCGAGGAACACCTGTAAGCCAAGTGCATGATTTAATCAATGCCACCAGCGCATGGTTGCGAAGCAATATCTCTCGAAGGGCTTGAATATATTCATATTTAAGATATTTCATTGAATGTATGTAGGAAGCTTTTAGAAACGGAATTTTTGCAGGTGTTGTGAAGCCTTATAACAGGTTTACTCTGGACTAAAATTGGAGGGTCTATTTTTGATCAGTATGGAAGGTGTCGTAACTCTTCAGATTTTCTGCAGCATGCTAATAAGGATAATCTAACATTTGAGCTCCATGCAACTTTCCACCTCATCCTTTTTCAAGACTCAAATCTAGGTGAGTCTTGAGTTTATGTTGTATTTTCATTCATCCTGATGATTGGTCAGGGAAGGTGACCCGAAATGTTCTGTGTCTTTTCTTTCATACATGGTTCTTCATTTATTGAACAATTGGTATTGCCTGAACGAATTATTGTATTGCATCAGGTTAGTTTTGGGATAACGGGATGTCTGAATCTCAGCTGCTCATAGTTGACTTTTTAGGAATTGGAATCGATAAGCTTTATAGCAGCCCTTTGTTGTCTCTTGTCATGCATTGTAAGTTAAATTATTCTATTTCCATATCTACATTATAAAAATGCATTCCTTAAGGTTCTGAGTATATATTGATGTTGCTGATGTCGTTGGGATTTAATGTATATCAACAGGCAGACGCTATTATGTTGGTTGCAATTAATACAAATATTGCGCAACACACTTATCTCGATTCTGACCACGGTGTTGTTTATGTTACTCTTTCAAATATTTCAAGCTCTCTATCTCTATCGCCACGATTAAGAACAAGTACACCAGGACAATACACACAGATCCACAGTCCTAAGAAACCACATGCCAGTAAGTGAGAAACAACTTCACTGTCCAAATTTTCTACAAGCATCTATATTGTGTTCAACAAGGTTAACTTGTCAGGTAAGTACTTTTGATCCGTGGATGAATCTCAACTATGGTTCTCCCAGTTAAGATGCCTCCAGCATGAACATAAGGATGGTTTATAATATAAAGTGTGGCTAGTTCTTATTCATGGGTTAAAATTAATGTCGACAGAAGATATATACGAAGGCACTTAAAATTGTACGAATAAACAATATGGATAGACACTAAGATCCTTAAAATAATATATTAATAAAATATAATAGTAAATGTGAATCTTCAAGTGTATATGGATAGACATTAAGAGCCTTAAATAATATATTAATAAAATATAATAGTAAATGTGAATCATCAAGTGCATGTGAGCATGCAATATTATCAGAAACATTATCAGAAGGAGAGGTGACATATCATTTTTGAGAGAAAAAGAAATTTAAGAATAAGATTTTTTCGATGGTGGATTTATAATCATCTACCTATTTTTAATAGTATGTGGAATAGTCAAAGGTATGAGAACTCTCTATTTAGGTAACATGGAAAATATTATCCCAATTTGATCACCACCATACACTAGGGAAGTCTAACAAGATGACCCAACATAAGATTTGTCACATAATTAATAATGACTCTACCCCATCAAATTACAGGGAGGGTAAGAGAAAGGGCTATGCGAATGGCTTGCTAATGTCTAGAAGATGAAGTTTGACAACCCTACAATGGCACATTAGAATGACCTTACTCATAGTGCACATAACCCTCCCTTAAATAGTTGAGAAGCTCTTACAAATGTTGAAACTCTAAGGATACTTTTTCGACTTGCACCTAGATATGATAAAAGGCAAATGTGAGCACATAAAATTTATTTTTGATAAAAAATTATTTAGAAGTAGTCTCACTACTAACTTTAACATCATTTATATATTTAAAAATCTATAAGAGAATTGAGGCTCTAAAAAAGTTTGAAACAAATGAAATGTATGGAAACCATTAAGAAGACTACTACATTAAGTAAGATTTATGATGCAATTTGGGTCAGATTGGAAAAAAAAACTTAATGTTTTTGGCTATTTTTTGGCCTAAATTTTTAAATATTTCATGATGTTTTTTACAACGTAAAGTCACACATGGTCGACACAACTTGAAATTTTTATTTACATTGATAATTGGATTGATCTTGTTTAGTGCCATCTCTAATTTCTATAAAATGAATCAATACATTTAATGAAGCAAGATACATGTGTATGTGTGTGTGAATGCACACACACGCATGTGTGCACACACAATAAATGATAGCTATAGATGGAGCCTAGACTTGCAAAAAATAATAATGAAAATAAATCCTAACCTAATTGATGGAAACTAAAAGTTACAAGGAAAATCACCAAAGAAACAATACACTAGAGGATCAAGTTTTCAAAGTGAAAAAGGCAACAAGAGGTTAATCCAATTACAATATGGGCCCCACAAAATATTCAAAATTGGGGTGCACCAGGGTATGCTAATAAACCCACATCACTAATATAGAGGAATAGTCACAACTAAAATTTAACCAAGGATATTCAAAAAGTTTCAATTTGAGGTAAATTTTAGGCATGATCACAAAGTTTGAGCTTAAGATTTGAAGGAAGATGCATGAATCATTGATTTAGGCCTTCGCAAGCTCATAGAATGAGGTACTCAATCCTGATAAGTACTTTCAAACATTCATTGGCATGTGTAACCACTGCATGGGAGTCTATGTTGTTTAGGAAAGCTGGGGAAGGGTCCTTTCTAAGTTCTCTAGGCATTAGTTTTGGATTCAAGTGGCAGTGCTTTATGAACAATCATCAACACTAAAACCTGTGTTAATCTTCTCTAAAACCCTAAAAAGGACCCAATGTGAAATATTTTGTTCAAATCAGCTCATGATGGATTCAAATGCCTAGATAAACTATTGGAGCATGTATTCAACTCTCCCATGTTCTTCCAAGTGGTGGTGGTTAGTCAGATGAGAGAGAAAATGTACAAATACAGGCTTCTTTATTAATAAATTACTATAGCTCTCAAAATTTAAATTGATAATGAAGAGAAAGTGGATGATAGGAGAATCTAGAGACTCATTTTACATTTCCATGATGATTTTTGGATAGGTTCTAGCCTTCAAGTGCTTAAAATTGGTCATCCAAGTCAGCCAATCGTAGACAAAGCTAATTGTGCAGATAATGTAAAACCCAGGTAGAGATTAAGAGATATATTTAAGGGTCTGTGCATGATAAATTGATGCAATAAAGTGCATGAATAATTTATTTATTACTTGTTAGTCATTATCATGATTTTGATAACTTTTAGAGGTTGGTGTATGTGGTGAAAATGTTGCTAAAAAAAATGGCATGTTTGGTTTAGATAGGATTATGAAACATAGGGTCAGGAAATTGGTTTGCAAGATCAGTATTTACCATTAGACCATATGAATTTTATATTTGAGGATGTTCTAGAGATCTCATAGAACCATTTTTAGGCATCAAGAGTCATGACAAGTGTCTACGTAGGCACTCAAGGTTTAAGTCTTTATGACTAATTTTTGAGGTATTTTGGTAGTTCTAAGTAAGTGACTTGCAGAGATGTTCTTGAGCCCTTATTTTTGGAGTGAAGGTGTTCCAATAATTTCATGATGACCCTAAGGTAATGAATAATCTATCTTCATGTTTCATTTTTCATGGCTAAGTAACTTAAGGGTATTTAAGCTTCATTATTGTAAGACATACTTTTGAGGTACATAAGACTAATACGATATTTTGTCCTAAAGGAGATTTCATGGTATGAATAAAGGATGTAGGTCTGATCAAGCATGGATGAGGTTATAAGAGTTAATTTAATAAGTCTTTGAATGATTTTTTATTGTTAGAGAAGTCCATCTGGGTCTAGTAAGATCAACTTTTAGTGTTAAGAAGGTAGACCTAATGCAATTAGGTCTCCATGAGACATAAAGGAGGAGTAAGGCCTAATTGATTTGTTGTAGACCAAAATGGGTTCAAATTGTGATTGAAACATGTTAATAATATTTCTTGAGTCTTATTTAGTGGCTGACCTAAGAGGTCAAAGGTGTGTGGTCAACCATGTGGTGTGTGACCATGAGACTAATATATATACAAGGTAGTTTAGGCCTATTTTTGTGTGTGTGGAATAAGATAATAAATGATGCATGGTTGAGTAGATTAAGGTCTTAAAATAATTTGTATATCATAACAAAAGATCATAGGGTTGGTAATAAAATTTTTAAATTAGATGGCTGAGTTGGTGTTGAGTCACTTAGGGAGTTGGTGCTTCCTT
The DNA here is from genome assembly GCA_037957365.1 of Torreya grandis. Taxonomy (NCBI): domain Eukaryota; kingdom Viridiplantae; phylum Streptophyta; class Pinopsida; order Cupressales; family Taxaceae; genus Torreya; species Torreya grandis. The sequence continues at coordinate 605,623 of JARHVA010005967.1, read as the reverse complement.
ACACGTAGGTGCTTGCTAAAACATAGTCAAGTGGGTGCTTGAATTTATTAAGGTTAGTGATCTAAGTTGAGTTGGTTCTCAACTAAATCTAGGATGTTGTTTCATAGGACATTAGTCCATTTTTAGAGATCATAGTGGGTTTTCTCCGCCTTGAGGGGTTTGCACTCATATATGTGTTTTCTTATTTCTTGCTCATGTGAATGGTTATTTATGCATTGCTAAATCACTACATTGCTTTCATGGTTCATGAATGTTAAAGTATAATTGAATTTTTTTAAAACATTGATTCACCCCCCTCTCATTAATTGTGGTTACAAAAATTGGTATCAGAGCATTGGTCCTTTGAAGAAGGCCTAACAACTTAAAGGAGATCCTAGAAGCACAAACATGTCTAGTCATCAAGTACAAGGAGGTTTCTTAACCAATAAGGCCCCTCTCTTTGGTAGGACTAACTATGAATTTTGGAGCATCATAATGAAGACCTATCTAATTTATTTAGGCTATGACATATGGAAATTAGTTGTTGATGGATGCACTCCACCTCCTATACCACCAACTAATGCAACATGCAAGAAGGTAAGTTAAAATAACTCTAAGGTAATGAATGCCATCATATGTGGTCTTTTAGAGGAATAATTTTCAAAGGTCATGGGTTGTGATACATCCAAATAAATTTGGTAAAATTTACAAACCATCTTTGGAGGAGATACCAAAGTCAAGTTGGAAAAATTTTAAATCCACAAAGGCAGTTTGAAAGTTTGAGAATGAAGGAGGATGAAAACATTGCATCTTATCTATTAATATTAGATAAGTGGTAAATGTCATTAAAGGTCTAGAAGAAAAGATAGAAGAATCAAAAATAGTACAAAAGTATTAAGATCCATGAAATCCAAGTTTGATTAAAAAATTCTTTGTTGTGGAGGAGTTCAAAGATATCAAAAAACTACAAATGGATGAGCTTCGTGATATCTTGACTGCCTATGAAATGAGAACAAGTAATGGATGTATTAGTGTAGGTTTTTATTTTCCCCTATTTATTAATTAGGGAAATTGTATTTCTTGTGCATACATGGAGTTTTCCTACATTTTTGGGATAGGCTAGCTTATGTAGAGGTGTGTGTCATAGATGTGTCATAGGTGTCATAAAAATGTCATAAGTAACTCCCTTGATGGGAGTTACTTCTCTATTCTTAGCACCTTGTCACTACCTTTCATAGAGGAGTTACAGTCTATTCTTAGGGTGCCTTGTCCACCTTTTGTGGAGGAGTTACGTACTCTCCTATTTGTATTTCTCGCTTTGGCCATCTCATGCTAATCAGATTTTAGTTTTCTCTATTTTGTCTTATGCAATTTATCTTCTTGTGTTATTTTCAAATTGCTTTAGCATCTATGTGGTGTTCACTTGCTTCAACTTGTGTGATCACATCTTCATTGCACTCGCATTATCTGGATTCTGGCAACAACTCTGATATGGTATTAGAGCAAGAACGGTAATCATGTGTCTGGTTATGCTTTTAGTTCATTTTGAAATCAAGAGGAGTGGAGTTCTCTTTGTTTTTTTAATTTTCTAGATTTGATCTAATTTTTTTTAAAAATCATTTTTGGTATCATTTTCTTGCGAATCCTTGGCCTTTGGGTGTCTTGGTTGTTTTCACTTCAGGGGCTAGTTCAGTAGTTAGCTTGGGCACAATTGTTGTGTGGAGAAATAGAGGGAGAAGCAGCACTCTCTAAGGTTGATTGAGGTCATTCCAAGATTCTGCAACTCTGTGCAGTTTCAGTAGCTTCCTTTCTAGCAAGGTGCAACATTAGCATCCTTTCCAGCAAGGCACAGTAGTAGCAGTCAGTTCCAGCAAGGCGTAGCAGTAGTACTCAGTTCCATCAAGGCACAATAGTAGTAGTCCTTCTAGCAAGGCACCTTCAGCTATATGGCGTCCAGGTCTGCAGGGTGTTTTCTTTTGCAAAAAAAATTTAGAACTGCATTTTTTTGGAATGCCACTCCCTATTTTGTTTACTTTCTTGAAACTAGCAGATCACCCTTGTTCTTTGTGAAAATATTCTAACACACCTTAGACATTTTGTCTAGTAGGTCTGCACATTTGTTTTGTCTTTTCTACTAAAATTTGGACTGTGATTTCTTGAAAAAAGGCACTCTCTTCTTGTTTGACGTCCCATGTGGACCCTTAAACACTTAGCCATTCTATTATATTCTATCTTCAACTTTTATTTTCAATTAAAAATTGATTTGTAAAACTAAAATCAGTCAATTTGACTGAATATTAAGTTTTTATACAGTTTGGTAATTTTGCGGGTTTTAATTTTAACTTGTATCTTTGACCTACGAAGACGAAGGGTGAGGCCCGGGTTGGTGGGAGGCCAATTCCCCCTCACACAAACCTCATTTGGATTCCTTGTTCCATTATGAATCCAATGAGTGGTTGGAAGGCCACTTTCTCTCTCATAATAGGCATTTTTTTAATGTTTTAGTGTTTTTCTTGCAAAAACACTAGTTTACAGGAAAATTGAACCTTTAATATCTTGCAAATGGTAGCTCAGATTTGGGTGCCATTTTTTGTAAAAGTGTTTTTAATTCAATTATCCACAACTTAGGCTTGTTATTTTTAAAAAATGCACTAGTTTATAAAGTGCCAAAAATTTGAGTCTCCCATGATGCATTTTTAGCTGAGTCCGACATCCTATTTGCTTTAGTCTTACACTGATTGCTCTATGATGCATTCTCAGCTGAGTCTGATTACCTTTTGAATGTGTACTTGCATATTTGAGGGGGGGCTCAATATTTTGAGGGGGTGTGATTGCTTTTCACAACTTGCAAATCTTTGCTTTCATTCTCCTTTTTGCATAATTTCACAACTTGCAATCAACACAGCTTCACCTAAATTTCGTTAAAAATGGATTATTATCAACTTAAACCCATAACACCCTTCAAATATCATTAATGGAAGGTTATAATGTCAATCATTCTTTGAAGTAAAGGGTTGTAGAGGATCACCATGAGTACTGAAGTAGAACCCAACACTGATGCTGAAAAGGTCAAGTGGTACAACCGTAGTGATGAAGCCTATGGATTACTGAGCTTGTCTATGTCTCTAGAAATTCTCTTCCATTTAGAATCCTATTAGACTCCCAATGACATATGGGACACCTTAGAAAAGTTATTTGGGAAGCTTGATGAGATGAGAGGTCATGAGCTCGAAAATAAACTCATAAGTCTAAGTCCTAGAAATTTTGACACCCTACAGGACTTCTTCACTAAGTTTAAGGCCCTTATATTTCAATTGAAATAATGTGGGATAGAGAAGAAAGATGATCAACTCATACTTTTTATTCTCGTAAAGTTAGGTCCAAGCTATTCAGTCTTTGTCTCCACTTTCCATGCCAAAAAAAGTGCCCTTGGCACTACATAGAAAATGCCTTCTTTTGATTCATTCATTACTGACTTGACTAAGGAGCAAGATAAGCTAATTCAAATGGGCACAGTGAAGTCTAATCAACCCCAAGATTTGATAGCTGGAAATGGTAAGGACAAGACTTCAACAAAGGAGAAGAAGAAAGAAAACACCAATCCTGCCAAAGAAAACACTGAGACTTCCTCTTCCAATGCTAAATCGAAGAAGGAGAAGGTTAAGTGTGCCTATTGTAAAAAGATAGGGCATGATGAACACAAATTCATGAAGAAACAAATAGATCACCTAACTCATCTTCTAGAGAAGAACAACATAGGTGTTCCTGAGTCCATCAAGTAGAATTCATCTACCTAAGATTCTACCAAGGCAAAAGGCAAGGGTAAGGAGAAAGAAAAGGGCAAGGTCCTTGTAGCTACAATAGCTTCCACATCTTCATGGCTCATCAACTCAAGTGCTTCTCACCACATGGGCTATTCACTAGTTGAGTTTTCATCTTTAGAGCCTTGTAGCATGACTTCAATTAGTTTGGGTGATGACACATCAGTTTCTGTTGCAGGGAGAGGGTCAATTGAAATGGAAGGAAGAACATTTAACAATGTTCTAAGTTTTCCTTATCTTTCAACCGATCTCCTATCAGTGTACCAAATCACTCACATTGGTCAGGGTATGAGAGTTGAGTTTTCACCAGATATAGTGGCTATCAGGTAGTTACATAGTGATACTACAGTGGTAGTGGGTAGGGTAGATCACCAAGCCAAGTTATACACCTTCTCAAATTTTGCATCAAATTATTCTCCAATAGCATTTCTGACTCATTCAGATGGATTTAGCAAATTGTGGCATGAGCGGTTTGGCCACCTTAACTACCACTACCTTGAGCAACTTTGCAAAAATGACATGGTCATTGGCTTGCCTCATGTCCAATTCTCAAAAGGACTTTGCGTGGGGTGCTCCCTTGGGAAGCATCCCAAAGAAAAATTTGACAAAGGCAAAGCTTGGAGGGCTTCACAACCTTTGGAGTTATTCCATAGTGATGTATCGGGACCCTTTCCCAAACCATCTTTCACAAGGGCCAAGTACATCCTCACTTTCATTGATGATTTCTCTAGGTACACTTGGATATATTTTCTCAAACAAAAGTCTGAAGTGTTTGAAATTTTTTTAGGCTTCAAGGCTCTTGTTGAGAAATAGAGTGAGAAATCCATCAAGGTTCTTCAAACTCATAATGAAGGGGAGTATGTCAGCATCAGGGTTGAGCAATTTTGCACCACAAAGAGGATTGATTTGTAGCACACAATCACTTACAATCCTTCACAAAATGGGGTTACAGAATGAAAGAATAGCTTCTTAAAAGAGATGGGTAGCTGTATGATTCACTCCAAATCCTTAGCCCCACAGTAATAGGCTGAAGCCATCAATTGTGCTTGCTACATTAAAAATAGGGTTCCTCACAAAGCTTTGAAAGGGATAACACCCTTTGAAGCTTGGCATAAAAGGAAACCTGATGTTGAGCACCTTAGAGTTTTTAGATCCCCAACCATGGCCCACATTCTGAAGAAGAAATGCAAAGCTATGGAACATCAGTCCAAGCCTTCAATCTTTGTAGGGTATCTGGATGGTATTAAGGGATATCGCCTTCTAGATCTAGTCACTCATGAGTTGTTCATCAAGAGAAGTGTCCATTTTTAGGAGAGTCCTAAAGACTCAACACTTGACACATCTTCTCTCTCATCAGATCTACTTCTTCATGATGATTCCTCATCAGATTTAGATCAGCCACAATAGGTACTTGAGCCAGAGACATCTTCTTCTTCTTAAAGTTCAGACAGTGAGGATAGTGATGCAGGGTCATCCACCTCTAGTTAGTCAGAGGATGAGAGTTAACACATGACTTGCCCACTTCCAGGCCACTTTGGGCCAGACAAACACTTGAGAGTGTTGGCACTTGGGTAGGAGATCCCATAGATGATAGACGTACTAGTGGGATTTTTAGAGAGATCCACATGACTTATTTGCTACAGTTTCGAATCCACAAACTTTTTGAGAGGCATTGGGGGTACCTGAGTGGGATATTGCTATGGAGGAAGAATATTCTTCTTTAATCAAAAATCACACTTGGGATTTGACTTCACTTCCTAAGGGAAGCAAGATGGTTCAATGTAGGTGGATATATCAGACCAAGTTTGTAGCAGATAGGTTGGTTGATAAGTACAAGGTGTGATTGGTCATTAAGGGTTTCTCAAAAGTGGCAGGCATTGACTACTCAAAGACCTTTGCACCCATTGCAAAGATGACTTCTATCTAACTCACCTTGGCTATTGACACATCACATGGTTTGGATGTGCATCATAAGGATGTGAAGAGTGCCTTTTTTTACAGAGACCTAGAGGAGGAGATCTACATAGACTAGCCGCCAAGATTTGTTCAAGATTCTTCCTTAGTATGCAGACATAGAAAATCTATCTATGGCCTCAAACAAGCCCCTCGAGCTTGGTATGCTAAGATGGATTCCTTCCTTCTCATAGTGGGTTTCACTAGGTGCCCTTCTGATCCTAATATCTACTTCTTACAGTAGGATGATTCGCTCTTGATTTTGGTTCTATATGTTGATGACCTTTTGATCACCAGGAGTTCTTCATCAGCTATTGCAATGGTGAAGGCATCTCTTCAAGATAGATTTGACATGATAGACTTGGGTTTGTTGCACTACTTCATTGGCATCGAGATCTCACAGTCAGATTCAAGGAATTCTCTTGCACAACCTAAGTATGCTCTTGACTTATTGGCTCAGTTTCACATGGCTGATTGTAAGCCATCTCTGACTCCCTTTCTATCAGGAGTCAAGCTTGAGGCTGATTATTCTTCACCATTGGTTAATGCCACTTGGTATCGACAACTTGTTGGTAGTCTCATCTACTTGACTCACACCAGGCCCGACATATCATATACAGTGGGACTTGTCTCCAGATTCATGCAGGAACCTCATGAGCTGTATTGGAAAGTAGCTAAGAGGATCTTGCATTACATACAGGGTTCACATAGATATGGGATTCATTATAGATTTGGCATAGAGGTTGACTTGGTTGGATATATAAATTCAGACTGGGCTGACAATTCATAGACTCGCAAGTCCACTTTTGTTTACAGTTTCTCTCTAGGTTCTGGTCCTATCAGTTGGTCTGCAAGAAGTAGAATGCTATTGCTATATCATCCATAGAGGTAGAGTACAGGGGAGCTATTAATGGAGCTATTGAGGATATTTGGCTTCAGTGGATACTTTTTAAGTTTGGCATTCCTATTAGGCAGCCCACCATCATTTATTGTGACAACCAGAGTACCATTTAGATTTTTAAAAATCTAGTTCAGCACCAGCAGACCAAGCACATAGAGATTAACATGAATTTCATTATGGAGCTTATTCATATTTAGGTCATTAACTTGATATTTTTCTAGTTTTCAGAGCAGGTTGCAGACATCTTCACCAAACCTTTCACTAAGATCAAGTTCATTCATCTATGAGCTCTTCTTGGGGTGCGGTCCACATCTACAGCAGCATCATATTTAGTGGGGCCTTCTAGCCTCTTCTTTTATTTTATGTCTCTCTTTTGTTGGGGGAGTTTTATCTTATGGGTTTTCTCCTTTTCTCTATCTTATGGGAGATTGCATTTGTACAGGGGTACCTCATCAGGCCTAGTTGCTGGGACCCATTTTATATTTATACACTGCCCACCTAAGCTGCACTTATGGGGGGTATTAGTGTAGGTTTTTATTTTTTCCTATTTATTAATTAGGGAAATTGTATTTCTTGTGCATACATGGAGTTTTCTTACATTTGTGGGATAGGCTAGCTTATGTGGAGGTGTGTGTCATAGGTGTCATAAGTAACTCCCTTGATGGGAGTTACTTCTCTATTCTTAGCACCTTGTCACCACCTTTCATGGAGGAGTTACAATCTATTATTGGGGTGCCTTGTCCACCTTTTGTGGAGGATTTACTTATGTACTCTCCTATTTGTATTCCTCACTTTGGCCATCTCATGCTAATAAGATTTTGGTTTTCTCCATTTTGTCTTGTGAAATTTATCTTCTTGTGTTATTTTAAAATTGCTTTAGCATCTGTGTGGTGTGCACTTGCTTCAATTTGTGTGATTACATCTCCATTGCACTCGCATTATCTAGATTCTTGCAACAACTCCGATAGGATGACCTTCCAATAATGAAGATGCATTCAACGCTGAGAAAATGTCACAAGGTAAAAAGGTAAAAGATGATGTTCATACATGCATCGATGATGATAAGATAAAATTAATTTTTATGATAAAAATAAGGAAAGGATCAAATAAGTATAAGGTCAAGTTTCCATTTAAGTGCTTTAACTATGGTAAGATTGGTCACTTTGCATCCAAGTGCCTTAAAATGGATAAGAATGAGCATGATGGAGAACATGATGAACATCATGGTGAGGATAAGAAGTTCTATAAGATTAACAAGAGAAAAAAGTTCTTTAGTAAATATGAAGGCAAGAAAGAGTCATTCAAGAACAAGAAAAAATTTTATACCAAAGAAGATAGTAGATCCTCTAATATAAGTAATACAAGTATATATGATAGTGATCATGCCATTGTTGATCATAATAGTAATGAAACTCTATTCATGGCCATAGAAATAGATAATGAAGGTTGTTCAAGAGGGAAAAGTCTTATGAAAGATGATGAATCAGATGAAGAAGAGGCTAAAGTGAACCTTGAGGCCAAATTGGTGAGTGATCTATAAGATTTAAAGTTATAAAGAAGGAAGCATCAGAAACTGAGATCATTGGTTAAGAGTTACGAGGAACAAATCAATCTCTTTGAAGAGAGACTATGTAACAACACCAATGAACATGAAGACATCAATAAATGGTTGAAAACATAGATTTAGATTGTTACTACAAGTCTTAAGACCAAGGTAGAAGAATGCACCAAGTTTAAAATAGAAATGGAGTCCTTGAAGGTAGAATTAGATCAGGAAACAATCAAATTGAAGACACATCAAGAATTTGAAAAGAGAAATAAAGTCCTTGGTGATATTTTTAATAGTTAGAGGTATCTACATGAAAAGACATGTCTTGGGTTCAAATAAGATCAAAAAGAAAATAAGGAGAGTCAGACCTCAATGGATAATGGACTATCACAAAGTGATGGTACTAACAGAGTAAAGACCTATGCATAAACTCTCAAATCTGAGACCCAAATTGACCATCAACAAGTGAAGAAGAATTTAACTCCTTCAAGAGACAACAAAGGTAGAGATGAATCATTCAATAGTCATCAAAAAAATAATTCGTATTAGATAGACATGGTATGTGAATTCTTTCAATGGTTACTATTTCTTATACAACAAATATGGACATAGAGCTATGGATTGTAGATATCATGATAGAATCAATTTCTCATTGTGAAATATGATGAATTCTCATTTCAATAGTAGAAGTAGAATTTTATGATACAATTATGAATAGAGAGGAAATATTACAAGGGATTTCAAGATGAGTTAAATGAGGAAGATCATTCAAGACAAATGGTATATAGTCATGCCACTGAGAAGTAGATCGAGAACTCAGACCCTATGGATAAGGTGAAGGAGGAGAAGAATACTAAAGGAGAAGAATCTATGCTAGTTAAGTCTACCTTTCACGTCCAAGATAAAAACATGAAGTGGTATAGTGGTTGATCAAGCCACATGATAGGGGAGAAGATAAATTTGATTTCATTAAAGAAGAATGTTGTAGGGATAGTGAGATTTGGAGATAACACAACTGCCAAAATTGTTGGTAAGGGTATCTTGAGTTTAGACAATGGGAAGACCAAGACAAAGAATGTGTTATATGTGGAAGGCTTAAAACTTAAATTTCTTAGTGTAAGTCAAATATGAAACCAAGGACACACTTTAACCTTTCATGATAAAGGGTGTGATATAAATAGAGCCAAATCAGGAAGGCTATTTGCCAATGCTAAGTGGACTGAGAATAATTTATGTCTTAAATGATATCAATAAGGGGAGATGCTTTAGGAGAAATATGTGTTGACATTCTAACTAACTATCTTATTTTAATTATCACTACAATATATAACATGGTTGTACTTTATATTTTTATTATATCTTAGTATATAAATTCAAACTATTATTTATCTAATTTTGTAAATTAATTATCCTACTATAGATATAGTTTACTTCCCTTGTTACCTAGGCTATCTCTATCCCATTTAACCCTATATTATTTAATCCATATTTTAGGGTTAAATAGAATGAGGGGGATTACCAACATTAGATGTGGGAAGAGGATTCCTATCATTAGTGTTGGTTTTCCCAACTGTTGTAGAAGAAAGAAGCTTATTTATACTACCACTCTTATTTAGAGTGTAAGCAGTGGTATCATAAATATTATTAATAATCTTGGATGGGTCATCTAGATCTTTAGTTGGATTTATTTCAATGACTAAGCTCATCCCCCTAAACTTTGAAAATATGGTTAAGATAAACTCTAAGAAGTCTGTGAAGAATATGCCTAAAATCATCAAACCTATAAATACATTTTACAAGGCATGTCAACATGGTAAGCAAACTAGAAGGAGGTTAATTATAAAGAGTGTTAAACTATAATAATTTTAGATTTAATACACATTGATCATTATGGACCTAAAATAATCCAAAACATTTAAGGAGATAGTTATTTCATGTTACTCATAGATGACTACACAAGAATGACTTGGGTAACATTCTTGAAATAAAAGTCAAAAGCTCTTGATAAGTTCAAATCAATCAAGGCTCTAGTTGAGAATAAAAATAATGTAAATATAAAATGCATAAGATATGATAGAGGAGGAAGGTTTTGGTCTAATGAATTTGATAACTTTTGTAAGGTCCATGGGATAATGAGATAGTTCTCAACAGGTAGGACACCTTAGAAAAAATGGGGTAGTGGAAAGAAAGAATATAATAGTTTAAGAAACAGAAATAAATATGCTAAATGAATGAATATTATTTGATGTATAATGGAGAGAGGTAGTGAGAACTATAGTCTACATTTTCAATAAAGTATAGATAAGGATTAATAGAAATAAAACCCCCTATGAACTATGGAAAGGCAAACCTACTAATGTGGAACACTTTAAAGTGTTTGGAAGCAAGTTTATCAATAGAGATGATAAAAACTTAAGTAATTTTGATTCAAGGTCTGATGAAGGAATATTCTTGGGATACTCATCAGTAAGATCATCCTATAGATGTTATAATAAGAGGTTGTAGAAGATAATGGAAAACACCAATGTGAGTATTGATGAAACTAGTTATAAGAAGTCACACTCTTAGTCAAAGGATGCATTAGATAATTTGGACTTCAAGAATGAAGAAGAAATAATGAAAATAGATGAGGAAAAAGAAGAATTTGATGAAAGACAAGATTCAAAATTTCCTTCAAGATAGATTCAGAGAGACCATCCTAAATCACAAATCATCAACAAGGATGCAGGTATGTAAACAAGGAGAAAACTAGTAATAACCTAAATCAAGAGAATGTTTCTCTATTATATAATATTGAACCTAATAATATTGTATAATAAATAAAAGACAAGTTTTGGATAGGTGTTATGAATGAAGAGTTAAACCAAATAGAAAATAATGAGACTTGGGACTAAATGGGACAAGTTTTGGATAGGTGTTGTGAACCTAAAAATGTCATTGGCACTAAATGGGTGTTTAGGAACAAATTGAATGAAGATGGATAAGTCACTAGGAACAAGGCTAGCTTGGTATGCAAGGGGTATGCACAAGTAGAATGGGTAGACTCTGAGGATACCTTTACTCTAGTAGTAATATTGGAGGTTATCAGATTATTTCTAGCATATATAGCCTTCAAAGGGTTCAAGGTGTATCAAATGGATCTCAAATCAGCTTTTCTGAATGGGAACTAGGACGAGGTGTAAATAGATAAACCTAAGGGTTTATCATTATCAGGGAACAATGATTATGTATCTAGGTTGAAAAAGGCTCATTATGGTTTCAAGTAAGATCATAGATCTTGGTACACTAGATTGGAAAAATACATATTGAACCAAGGATTCAAGACAGGAGTTACAGATGATAATCAATACATAAAGACAAAAATGATCATCATTTGATAGTGGTTGTCTATCTAGATGACATCATATTTGGTAGAAACAATGAGATTATGACTAAGGCCTTTGCATATGTGATGAAGAAGGAGTTTAAGATGTCCATGCTGGGAGAACTATCATTATTCCTTGGGTTACAAATCATTCAATCAGAAAATGGTATATTCATTTCACAAGTGAAGTACATAAGATATATTTTGAAGAAATTTGATATAGAATATTTCAAGGTAGTTAGCACACCTATGATCACAAGGTGTAATTTAAGAAAGGAGGATGAATCTCCAAAGGTCAATTAGAAACCATATAGTTCAATGATTGGAAGTTTGTTGTACACTACTACCTATAAACTTGATATCATTTAAGCAATAGGTCTTATGGGAAGATTTCAAGTAGACCAAAAGGAAAATAATTTAAAAGCAATCAAAAGGATACTTAGGTATCTTAAGGGGACTATAAAGTTTGGGTTGTAGTATCCAAGGATCAAGGAATTTAACCTAATATCTTTTAAAAATGTAGACTGGATAGGGAGTCTACATGATATGAAGAACACTAGCGGAGGATATTTCTTCTTAGGAGAGTGCCTAGTATCATGGATAAGCAAGAAGCAAACATGAGTGGCATTATCTACTTGTAAGGCTAAGTACATTACATCAGCTTCATGTTTCACTCAAGTCTTATGGATGAGGTAGACCTTAAAGGACTACAAAGTGGAATATGATAGTCCTAATTCTATCTTTTGTGATAATACAAGTGCTATAAGTGTATCAAATAACCTAGTTATGCAAGCACATTCCCATCAAGTATCATTTCCTAAGAGAACATATAAGTGAACAAAATGTGAATCTCGAGTATGTATATATTAATGATCAGACTGTAGATATTATAACCAAGCCACTTCCAAATACAACATTTGAACATTTAAGATAGCAATTGGGTGTAATTATTTACCCTAGCAATAATTAAAGAAGTCAAGTGCTTAAGGGGAGTTAATCAGGTGGTTCATTAGTTCTAAGAGTAGGTGTGATCTAAGAAGGTGTAGGTGCCTCTTTGTCATTAATGTCAAAGGGGGAGAAAGTTTAGAATGGGGGAGAAATAGCCTAATAAGAGAATTTTTTTAGAGTGTTTTCCATCAATGACAAAGGGGGACATTATTAAGTATTGTCATTGATGTCAAAGGTACATCTTGTGAAGGTTAATGTCAAAGGTGATTAAGGATAATTGGAAATGTGTGATGTGAGAAGGTGCATAGAAGATTATTTTCATGAGAGAGTGTTATCATGAGAGAATGATAAAGAGATAATTTTAAGGCAATTAATGTCTTATGTTTGCATGATTTATATCATTATTTGTGTCAGCATAGAATATATAGGTCATTGGTGTCAAGTGCATAGGATACATAGTCATGACATGAAGAGTTATGTGCATGGAAAAATGAATGAACACAAGCATGTGAAGGTTGATTGGCATTTTTTGAGCATGTGATTAAGGTATATAATATTTCATGAGAGTTTCAGGGTAAGCCTATAGGGGTAGGACCTTTAGTCTAAGTCTCCACCCAGACCACTCCTAAACCCTCCTTGGTCTAGTGAGGTATGAATATCAGATTTCATGGAAAGTATATACATAAGAGCATAGACAAAAGTGAGATAAGTTGTTTTAGGAAAGGTCACAAAGTTTGAGGCCAATATTTGAAGGAAGAGTGCATGAATAATTGTTTTATGACTTCTTGAGATCACAAAATGAGGTACTCAAACTTGAAAAACATTTTTAGACATTTGTTGACATGTGTAACCTCTAAATTGGAGTTTGAACTACTTAAGAGAGATGGGGAAGAGTCTTAGATAATATATACAAACATTGGTTTTCGATTCAAGTGGTATTCCTTTATGCACAATTGTTAACAACAAAATTTGTGTTAAACCTCCCTAAAACCCTAATAACGACCCGATGTGAAAGATTTTGTTAAAATAAGCTTATGATGGATTCAAATTCACAGATAAAATACTAGATCATGTATTAAAATCTCTCAGGTACCTCCAACAGGTGGTGGTTAGTCAAATGAGAGATAAAATATATAGATATAGTCTTATTTGCCAATAAATTAATGTAGCTCATAAAATTTGAACTGGTAAAGAAGAGAAAATGGATGGTATAAGAAGGTAGAGACTCATTCTACATGTCCATTATATTTTATAGATAGGTTATAGCCTTAAGGTACTCTAAATTGGTCATCTAAGTATTCCAGTCATAGACAGACCTAATGGTGCAGATAATGTAAAACCCAAACATAGATTAAGAGATAGATTTCATGGTCTATGCATGATAGATTGATGAAATAAAGTGCATGAATAATTTTTTTATGAATTTTAAGTCATGATCATGATTTTGAATAGTTTTTGAGGTCAGTTTATGTGGTGAAAATGTTGCTCACAAAATGGCCTGTGTGGTTTAGATAAGACTATGAAACATAGGGTCAAGAATTTGGTCTACAAGACCAATACTTACCATTAGACCATATGAGTTTTATATCTTAGTATGTTATATATATATATATATATATATATATATATATATATATATATATATATATATATATATATATATATATATGTGCATTAGGACTCATGAAAAGTTTTTACACATGCATTGTAGTTTTAATTCCTTATGACTGGTTTTTGAGGTGTTTTGGTAGTTCTGAATAAGAGAGTTACAAAGATGTTATTGAGCCCTTCTTTCATGAGTGAATGTGTTCCAGTCATTTTGTGATGAACTTGAGGTCATGGAGAATATGTATTCATGTTTATTTTATCATGGTTGAGTATCTTAAGGGTATTTAAGCTTCATTATTGTAAGATAGACTTTTGAGGTACATAGGCCTAATAGGGCAATTTATCCTAAAGGACCTTTCATGGTATGAATGAGTGATATAGGTATAATAAAGCATGGAGGAGGTCACAAGAGTTCATTTAATTTTTGGTTTAATTATTTTTTATTATTTGATAAGGCCATTTGGGTCCACGAATATCAAGTTTTAATGTTAATAAGGCATACCTAATGCAATTAGGTCTCCTTGAGACCTAAAAGAGGAGTAAGGCATAATTTAGTTATTACAAACCAAAAGGTGTTCAAATTGTGATTCAAACATGCTCATAATGTGTCCTAAGAAATTTTACATTACCTACCTAATATTTTGAAGATGTGTTCCTAAGCAAGTGGTGTGTGACCATGAGACTAGTAAATAGACAAGGAAATTTAGGACAATCTATATGTGTGGAATAAATAAATAAATGATGCATGGTTAAGTAGAAGGATGTATTGTAATTATTTTTAGACCATAACATAAGATCATAAGGTTGGTAAAAAAATTATAGATGAGTTGGTTGATTTGGTGTTGAGTCACTTAGGGAGTTGGTGCTTCCTTGTAAATAGGTGCTTGCTAAAACCTATTCAAGTGGGTGATTGAATTTATTGGGGTTGGTGTTCAAAGTTGATTTAGTGATCAACTTAATTTGGTATTTTATTTCATATGAAATTAGTCTATTTTTAGAGATCATAGTGGGTTTTTATCCCCTTGAGAGTTTCCGAGTCATATATGTGTTTTCTTGTTTATTGCTCATGTGAATGATTCTTTATGCATTGCTAGATCACTATGTTGATTTCATGGTTCATGAATGTTAAAGTATAATTGAAAGAAGTTTTTTGAATACTTATTCACCAACCCTCTCAGTAATCATTATTTTGATATTTAGCATAACTTAGGGAAAATAAAAAGGCATTTGCATAGCTTGAAAAGGTTTAATGAATTTTTCACATTACGAGAAAGTCAATGGTATTTACATGGGGGGAATTTAAAGGGATTTTTCACTATACAGAAAAATGTTTTGCTTGAGGTTCTAATTCTCAATTAATTTAATAAATAAATTAATTTTCAAAATTTGACAATTTTAATCCAAAACCAAAAATATTAAATTTTTGTTAATTTTTTTTTTTGAAAATTGTGACAATAGATCTCTAGTTATGTCATGCATACCAAAGAGGAAATGTAAGGATATGTAACCTCAAATTAAGACTTACATATTCATAGGTTATCTAGATGGTGTCAATGGGTACCACCTTATTAATTCAATAATACATGATCTCTTCATTGAAAAAAGTGTTCAGTTTCAGGTGAGTCACATAGACTCAACACTTGAAACTTATCCTAGTTAATTTGACTCACTTGGATTTGATTTAGATGATTTAGATCATAATAAGAACATTTCAGATGTTGAGGACACCTATTTTAGTTTTTATAGTGAGATTAGTGATGTGAATTCATCTCCATACACTTATAACCACACTTCAGAGGATGATGTTTATATACTTGACTCATCCACTTCTGGTCCTCTTTGGGATAGGCATATAATGTACAAGATAGGTACATGAATTAGGAATCCTTTAGATGATAGGCAAACACGTTCATAGTTTTAGATTAATCCACATGTTTTTTATTCCACTGGCTTGGATCCATATACTTTTCATGAGGCATTAGGTATTCCTAAAACTCTTTAATTTTAAATCACACTTGGGACTTAACACTTCTTAAGGAAATAAATATGGTTTGATGTAGATAGATATAATAGAAATAATTTGTAGTAGATGGGATTGTTGACAAGTTTAAGGTACATTTTATTACGAAGGGATTCTCACAGGTTCCTGACATTTACTGCATAGAGACCTTTATAACAATCACCAAAATGAACTTCGTTAGACTCAAAATTGTTATTTCCATAACCAATGATTGGGGTGTTAATCAAATGTATGTGAAGAGTGTATCTATTCATGGTTATCTTGAGGAGAAGAGTTACGTAGAGTAGCCTTTGAGATTTTTTGTGGATTCTTCCCTTGTATATAGATTCCATAAATCCATTTAGGCCTCAAATAGGCCCTTTAAGATTTGTACATCAAGATGGATTAATTCATTCTTACAATAATATTCACTATATGCAATGAAGATATGAACATCTATATCTTGAGACATGATGATTCCATGTTGATTTTGGTTATTTATGTTGATGATGTTTTTATCATTGGTAAATCTTCTTCATCCATTATAGTGGTGAAAAGGGTTATTCAAGATAGATTTTCCATGATAGACTTGGGATTGTTACACTAATTTTTTGGGATTTAAATTTCTTAGTCCAACATAGGGATTACTCTTACATAGCCTAAGTATGTTCTCAATCTACTTGACCAATTTCACATGGTTGATTATAAGCTAACTTTGACTATCTTTATATTTAGAGTTAAGCTTGATGGAAATTAAAATTCACCTTTGGTCAATGCTACCTTATATCCATAGCTTGTCAGTATCCCTATCTACTTGACACATATAAGACATAACATATTATGTGTAGTGGGCCTAGTCTCCAGATTCATGCAAGAACCCCATGAGTTTTATTGGAAAGAAGCTAAGAGGATCTTGTACTAAATTCAAGTCACATATAGATTAATGATTCACTATAGAGATAGCTAACATAACTTGATCGACTATACTAACTTAGATTGGGCTACCAATATTCATAATTATAAGTCAACTTCATGTTACAGTTTATCCATTGATTCATGTCTCATTAGTTGTTCAAGTAAGAAACAAAATTCTATTGCTTTATCATCTACTAGGATACAATATATGGGGATATCAATGCTTCCACTAAATCCATCTAAGTTTAGGGGGTTCTCATAGAGTTAAATATCTAGTTTAGATGACCTAACATCATCCACTATGATAATTACAATATTAATAAGATTTGTAGGAGTTCAATCCAACATTAGTGGATTGAACACATAGATATTGACATGCAATTCAAAAGATAGATCATTCATGGGGACATATTTTATATTATATATTTTCAAATGATAGATCAAATTGTAGACATCTTCACCAAATGTTTCATTGAGAGCAAGTATATCCACTTGTGGGCCCTTCTTGAGGTTTGGGACACTAAAACATCATATTTTCGGGGGTCCTTCTATCTTCTTCATTTTTAACCTCTTTTTTTTTGGGAAGGTGGGGGGGGTAAGTTTTTCCTATATGTTTTCCCCTTTCTCTACTTTATGAGAGATTAATTTTTACATGGGTAACTCATTAGGAATAGTTGTTAGGACCGATTTTTGTACATTTCCCACCTAAGTTGTGATTATGGGTGGTGTAAGAGTAGGATTTTATTATTTTACAATATTTATTTATTATGAGATTTTTTAATTCACTTGGAGTTTTCCTAGTTTCATGAAGATGCTTGCTTAGGTGTATAGGATGATCGAATGACTATGAATTAACTCTTTTGATTTGTTATTTAGGGTATGGGAATTACTCCTATATTCTTATCTAGGTTGACAACTTTTTGTGAAGGAGTTACTATTTTATTCTAAATATATGGTGACCATATTTTGTAGAGGTATTACTCAACCCTTTCCTATTTGTACTTCTCACATTTATGAACTTTGTTAATGCAAGTTTAGTTTTGGCTCTAGTCTATTTATGCAATTTTATAACATTATGTATTTCATTTGATTTCAATTACTTTGTGTTATGAACTTGCTTTGCTTGTGTGTCCACTCTACTTGTGCATTCAAAGTATCTAGACCTTGGACTCAACCCCAATAAACCATTTCCTCCTAAGCATATATTCTTGTAATTTACCCTTTCTAACATCTTTCTAGGGATAGGTGTTTATTTTTTCATAACATGAAACTAGTCCATCACCAATAACCTTGAATCACCAAGATCTTTTTGTTGTTCATTGATGAGAAGACCATTCTTTGAAACTGAAATAGAACCTACCTTATATGAACAACCTTATTTCTCCATACCATGTTTGGCATAGCATGGGGTTTTGGGGATAATGGAATATTTACAATACAGAATGAAACTTTCAATTCATATTCACCATAACCTTTATCTTTGATTTTGATGTGTGTGAATTATTTTAGATGGAGGATATCAGACATTGATGAAAGGTCATCTTGATGAATGTAGGCTAATTTTGGATTTGTAATCACACTCTTATCATTTGTAGTGGCATATTTTATAATGGGAAAATGATGGGTGTGGTAATGTTAAGCTTCCATCATTGTAAAATACTAATACGTGTGTGTATCACTAGGGATTGTGATATCCTTACTAGAGTGTGTAAATTTAAAACATTGATGTAGAGTGGAAGGAACAACATGCATATCATGAATCCATGGATGATTTAAAAAGAGATTATATAGCAGCTCAGTGTCAAGATATGGAATAGGGTTTGATGTGTGATGGTCCCAATAATGATGGGCATATAAATATTGCTAGTTGATTCTCTCCCAACATTGTCATATCCCTTGATGGTAATAATGTTTACTTCGATGTCTAAGTTTGAATAATTGAGGTGCTTGACCAACTTGAGTGTGAAAATGTTTAATGGTGACCCATTATCTATGATTATCCTCTTGATTTTGGTTTTAGCAATAATAACCTCTATGTAGAGAGGAATATTAAGGGATGGTCCCATTGGTGAAATATCACTTTAAACAAAGGTGATTCATTAACCTGAGTATAAATTTCCTATTAGTGATTATAATTGTGAAGGATAAATCTTATTAGGTACTTTTAATTGTTGTAGGCTTTTCTGTAATATGTGCTTATGAATAAATGATGTTTACAACAGATCCAAAATAGAAATCTATGCAGGGGTATTCTCTAACTATTGTATAATTTAATATTGATTTTTTATTGAGGATGTGGGTGGTTTTTATTTGGACATGGAAGGATTTGGTATTTTGATGTGGAAGGCCTTTGAATTTTTACCTTTGAGTGTCAAGTAATAAAAACACATTATCAAGTTTGGATACTACTATTGGATTGGGATATATAATATTCCAGGATAATAAATCTAGCATGTTCAGTTGTGATATATTGATGATGGGAACTAATTTTGATAGTGGGAATAATATTTTCATAGTTATGTGGGGTGTTGTGATAGTCCAAACAATTGGCTCAATTGTTTTGATCTTGGTGGTGATCCTAATTTTGTTATTGATTATATTGATTATGTTTTGGGAATGGATCGTTAATAATTATCATATCATAATTGTGTTATGTGGATGCATTATTTTCAATCTTGATGTTTTATATATCCAATTTATATCACCTTTGTATCAAAATTTCAAATCAAGATAATTTCCAATAATAACACACAAACTAGACCAAATACCATTAAATTGTTCTAACTCTTTTACACATGTCATGTGTAATTTATAAATCATATTTATGCATCCATGATTTAACAATTACATCATACTTAATAATTTCATTCTTCCAATTCATCTTCAGTCAAATTATGACCTATCAAATTGATGTTTTTTACCACTTGTGTATGACAATTTATTAAATTCCAAGAATTATATAAAGGCTAATTAGAATTACTTAACTAAAATCTAATGAAATATTTAAGTTAAGTTGGATGAATATAAAATTTTATAATTTTTAAATTCAACAAAATAAATAAAAGTGACATCTTTGGTAAAAAAATCAATAATTGAAAATATCAATATAAATATAACAAATATGAGAAATATTGAAAAATGCCTATTAATTACAATATTAACTCCAAAATTTAATGCATTTCATCCACCAAATTTTAGTGATCTTGATCCATTAATCCTCATATTTATATGGATATTCCTCCTTTTTTTTCCAAGCCTATAAATACAAGTGCCACCAAAGACCATAATAAAGCTTTATTGTGAAAAGAACCTCTAGAAAATCCTCCAAAAGCTTCACCTATTTTCTTCCAATTGATCTATAAAAAATACTAGATATTACTTATGGAGGTGTTAATGGTTCTTACACCATGACATTGCTAAATAATTTGAGCTCTACAACTAACCAGAATCATGCATGTGAGTCATCTTTGAGGGAGAGTTCATGAAGAAGGTATAAGTTTTTTTATGCTTTCTATTTATTCTTTGTTTCATAGACCTTGCCCAATTTGAGGACCATGCTTAATAAGTTATATTTTATATTATTTTATGCTTGTTTTACATACTAATGAGAACTAACATCTTTTATATTCATGTGCTTACATTTGACGCATCTAGTGGGACCCTACACCCCAAAAATCTCTTTATATGCCTTTTATGTCTTCTAATTACATAACCAACCTATTATTTAATTATTATTTGTCCTTTTTCCCTCTTATTTTCCCATGATTTGCATTTTTATTATCAGTGATATTGGCCTACTAATTGCTAATATCACCCCCATGAATAATGAGTTTGACTTGTAGATCAATGGGATTGTATTTTATTACTCTCTATATTATCCATGTGTTTAAATAGATTAGTGGGATTGAACTAAAAATTTACCTTTCTAATAAGTGAGATCACTCTAAAAAATGATAGCTTTGCATTCCTAACTTTGCTATTATTTCTTATAATCAACAAAATTGACCTATAAATTAGTGGCATTGATTTAAGAATGGTGGGATTGGCCTATTAATCAATGAGGTTTCTCAAAAGGTAATTATGATTTTTGTGGTTTTATTTATTAAAATGAAAATATCATGCTATAAAATAGTGAGGTGTTGTGCTAATCAGTGGGATCATCAAAACTATATTTTTGATTCACTACAAAATGGAGATATTAATCTGGGATCATCCTGAAGAACGGTGAGATCACCTTGTGTAAAATTTATAGATGCCTAAAATTGTAAAAGTATAACTTCCTTTGATATCAAAAATGATTATTACAAAAATTTATTTATTTTATTGAAAATTTTGATATCTTAAAAGGTTGTTTTAAATAATTAACAAGGTAAATTTCATTCATATTTATATGTGGTGCATAACAAGGACCATACACTTTGATTTCATGCTTATAAGAGCACTTGCAGTTCATCATTTTCTTAAAGTAATTTTAGTCTCTTTTATTTACATAAATTATCATGTCTATGCTCTCCTCTTGCCCCTTGAGGTTCCTGGGTGACCAAAAGCACATAGGTTACTTGATTCTTGTCTACCCAAAATATTATTTGAATTATGCTCTTTTTTTTTCACATCCATGGGCTCTGTAAAATTATAAATAAACATGTTTTCCCCTTTTTTACTTATTTTATGTGAAAGGTGGAATTCATCACCTTATTATGATTTTCTAGGGTGAAATGATGAGATGTCATTACCTAACATTCATACCAACCCCTTTATCCAATGGGGTATATAAATTGAGGCTATGCCAGTGGTATCTTAGCTATAATGTCCCTTAGATATTGACTCAACCAGTAACACTTCACTAAAATATTATAAATGAATTGGTCTCAAAGAGACTATACCCTTTGGAAAATGGCCTGTTAAGTCTTGACATCTAATTGATGGCTTCATAACTTTTGGAGGCCATCTACAAAGTTAAATACAAATTTTAGAATCAAAAGTACTTTTAAAAGGATGTAATTAAAACATCACCATAATTGCTTTTAATTACTTAATGAACCATTAAAATTTTAATCCTTTGAAAGGTGAGTATATCAAAAGGATCAACGTTTATATTGTAAACCTGTCTCAATTTCTAAGTTACATTCATAATTACTAGAGTATTTTATCAAAAACCTGTTTTATGTTCAAAACCAAATCCAAAAAGTACATCAATTTATAAAATTTAAGGTCTCAAAACATGTCTTCACATATTCACACACTAAGGTGTTACTTTAACCCACTTTTTGAGTCATCCTTATTACATTTTATGGCATTACACCTTCCAATTAAAACAAGATTTTATCTCATTTGGCATTAATGTATTTTCAATTTTGTTATTAGATTCAAATTTAGATTTTATTGTGTTAAATCCAATTCTAAAGTATAAAATATTTTGATATTATTCCAATTTCAAATTTCAAAATTAGATTAAAAGGTCGAAAAAGGTCCAACCCTTCTCAAATTCAAGTAGCATTTTGGGCATGTCTAGGTACACTCATAGTGGTTTTGAGGAAGAAAATTTATATGATCCTTATATATAAATTAAATTTTTTGAAAATATTTAGGATGAGGAAGATCACCCAACTGTGTTTGTAGACCTTTGTCCTATTATGGGATCTGGTCAAGGAAAATTGAACAAAACGTCAATCTTGAATATGTATTTACTAATGATTAGACTATATATATTATACCCGAACTAGTTTCAAAGATAACATTTTAACATCTAAGATATAAGTTGGGTGTAAGTCCTTCCTTTATTAGCATTTAAGGAAGACAAGTGCTTAGGGGAAGCTAATCAGGTGGTTCATTAGCTCCAAGAGTAGGTGTGATCCAAGAATGTGTAAGTACCTCTTTATCATTAATGTCAAAGGGGAGAATGTTAAAAATGGGGGAGATAGATTACTGAGATAATTATTTTAGAGTGGTTACGATGAATGATACAGAGGGAGATTATTGAGTATTGTCATTGATGTCAAAGATGCATCTTGTGAAGGTTGATGTCAAAAGTGATTAAGGATAATTGGCAATGTGTGATGTGAAAAGGTGCATGGAAGATTATTGTCATGAGAGAAAGAGAAAGATATAATTTGAATGCAATTAATGTATTATGTTTTCATGATTTATATCATTATTTATATCAGCATGAAATGTATAGGTCATTGATGTCAAGTGCATAAGCTACATAGTCATCACATGAAGAGGCATGTGCATGGTGAAATGAATGAACATAAGCATGTGAAGGTTGATTGGAATTATTTGATCATCTGAATAAGGTATATAATATTTTATGAGAGTTTCAAGGTAAGCCTATAGGGGTATGACCTTTTGTTTAAGTTTGTACCAAGACCACTCCTAAACCTTGCTTGGCCTAGTGAGGTATCAAGATCAGATTTCAAGGTAAGTATAAACATAAAATCATAGAAAAAGGTGAGATAAGTTGTTTTAGGCATGATCACAAAGTTTGAGGTCAATATTTAAATGAAGAGTGCATGATCCATTATTTTAGGCCATCTTGAGATCACAAAATGAGGTACTCAAACCTGAAAAGTATTTTTAGACATTCATTGTCATGTATAACCTATGAATGGGGTTTTGAGATATTTAATAGATATGGGTAAGGATCATAGATAATATATCTATGCATTAGTTTTAGATTCAAGTGGTAGTCCTTTATGAACAATCATAAACACCAGAACTTGTGTTAAACCTCCCTAAAACCCTAATAAGGACCCAATGTGAACTATTTTGTTCAAATAATCTTAGGATGGATTAAAATTCCTAGATAAAATATTGGATCATGTATTCAAATCTCTCAGGTACCTCAAAGTGGTGGTGGTGAGTCAAATCAAAGATAAAATGTATAGATATAGGCTTATTTGTCAAGAAAATATTATAGCTCTCAAAAGTTGAATTGGTAAAGAAAAGTAAATAGATGGTATAAGAAGCTAGAGACTCATTTTACATGTCCATGATATTTTATAGATATGTTATATCATTAATTTGATCTAAATTAGTCATCCAAGTAAGTCAGTTGCAGATAGACCTAACGGTATAGATAATGTAAAACCTAGACAGATTAAGAGATATATTTGAGGGTCTATGCATGATAGATTGATGCAATAAAGTGCATGACTAATTTTATGAATTTTAAGTAATGATAATGCTTTTGAATATTTTTTATATTATTTTATGTGGTGACAATTTCGCTCACAAAATGACCTGTATGGTTTAGATAAGACTATAAAACATATGGTCAAGAATTTGGTCTACAAGACTAATATTTACCATTAGACCATATGACTTTTATATATTAGTATGTTATATATATATATATCATATAAATAATTATGTGCTTAAATATTCATGATAAATGTTTACACATACATTTTATTTTTAATTCTTTATGACTAGTTTTTAAGGTGTTTTGGTAGTTCTGAGTGAGTTATAAAGATGTTTTTGAGCCCTTAATTCATGAGTGAAAGTGTTCCAATAATTTGGTGATGAACTTGAGGTAATGGAGATTATATATTCATGTTTTATTTATCATGGTTGAGTAGCTTAATGGTATTTAAGATTCATTATTTTAAGATATAATTTTGAGGTACGCAAGTCTAATAGGGCAGTTTGTCCTAAAAGACCTTTTATGGTATCAATGAAGGATGTAGGTCTAGTAAAGCATGGAAGAGGTCATAAGAGTTCATATAATTTTTGGTTGAATGATTTTTTATTATTTTACAAGGCCATCTAGGTCCAAGGAGATCAAGTTTTAGCATTAAGAAGGTAGACCTAATGTAATTAAGTCTCCATGATACCTAAAAGAAGAGTAAGGCCTAATTGAGTTGTTGTAGACCAAAAGGTGTTCAAATTTTGATTAAAACATGTTCATAAGATGTTATAATACCTATGGTGTTTCTTACCTAAGATTTTTAAGGTGTGTTGTTGACCAAATGGTGTGTGACCATGAGACTAGTATATAAATAAGGCAATTCAGGCCTATTTATGTGTGTGAAATAAGCAAATAAATGATGCATGGTTGAGAATAAGGAGGTATTGAAATGATTTTTAGACCATAACATAACATCATAAGGTTATAGAAAAAAATTTATAGTAGGTGGTTGATTTGGTGTTGAGTCACTTAGGGAGTTGATGCTTCCTTGCAAATAACTTCTTGATAAAACCTAGTCAAGTGGATGCTTGAATTTATTGGGGTTGATGCTCCAAGTTTATTTATTGATCAAATTCATTTCATCTTTTGTTTCATAGGAAAGTAGTATATTTTTATAGATCATAGTGTGTTTTCATCCCCTTGAGAGTTTCCCACTAAAATATGTGTTTTCTTGTTTGTTTCTCTTGTGAATGGTTCTTTATGCATTGCTAGATCACTATGTTGATTTCATGTTTCATTAATGTTAGAGTATAATTGAAAGAATTTTTTTGAACACTTATTCATTTCCCCTCTCAATACACACTCTTATAACATTTAGCATAACTTAGGGAAAACCAAAAGGCATTTACACATCATAACATCTAGTATAACTATTTATAGAATTTGAGGGAGAAATAATGAAAAGGAATCCCAAATGTCCATACAACTCATGAAACTGATGAAAAATTGTCTCAAAATTCCTTATCCTAGCTCAAAAAACTACATTCATCATTTGGACCTGTTTAGACATCCTACCAATAATTAGAGACAAGTTTGATGATGGGAATAAGAGGTAAGGCATTTAGGCATGCAATTTCATGTATTTGTTTCATTCCTAATCCTTTGTAAACTCCTAGAATGAAGCAATCACTATTTGTAGTCTAGAAAACTTCTTATTTCAGTCATCCCTCACACTTGGCCTAAAAAATGCCTTCAATTTTCCATGAAAATCCATGGGAGGGAGTGAGTGAAATTATAAAATACCCTCCATGGTATTATACTTCTCAAATTCACCATGAAAAGACATCCATTCGAGTTTTCCACACTTTTCACTCTTGTGCTCACTATGATAATTTTAACTGGCTAGGAGAGCTCTAGTTAGGAAAATTAGAATATTTTTCATAGAATAAAATTAAAATAAGGAGTTTTAATAGGTATTTTCCCTCCCTCTAAACTTTATTTAATCTTCTAAAACCTCCTAGAACCTGAAAAACACATAAAATGGTGAGAAAAACATTGTTTTGGATGTTGTCCATATAGATTTATACATAATTGTTTCATGGGTGATATATTGAGTGATATTATCCATGATAAAATAGGTTTCCTTTCCAAACTATTCCATTTTAATGGCTCTCCATTCTTTTTTTCTCCATCAGGTTCCTCTAAGGGTTTTAGTAGGGTTTTAGAATACTTTTTATTCTTAACTATTGTTCATAAAGATAGAAAAATGAAATACAAAAACAATTCCACAAATTATTTTATAGGGACCCTATCTAAATATTGTTAACCTCTTTTATTACCATGCATATCCTTAGAAAATATATGAGATTTACAAGTTGACCTATTGATCTTGTTTCTCTACTTTTTTTCATGTTTGAGCTATCTTTAGGCAAAAAAAAATCTTCATGAAAGTTTATTTGCATAAAAAATCTCATACATGTCTTAATTTACTTCATAAACATTCCCCAATCATCTGGATATCTCATCAAGGACTAGAAATGAAGGTAGATCCCTAATTGGCTCTAAGTCTCCTCAAAGCCCAATGGGCTTGGCATACCCCTTGATAGTTTGGACCACTTTGGCTGCTATAACATTACTAGGATGGTTTATTATTGATTTTAAAATATCATTCATACTAAAAAAATCCATCACATAACCTGTAAAACACTCATTTCATCTCTTTTCCTCTATTTTACCAATTAGGCCTAGTGAAAACTTGCCTAATTGGACTATATGCATGAAAAATTTGGTCATCTTGAAGGGTTATAGATTGTGTGATATTTAATAATCATATATCCATCTCCATACACATCCCATAGTTTTAATTTATTATCCCAAGGCCTCATCTTAAGTCCTTTACTCATTTTGGCACCCTTTACCTATTTAATCAAAGTTCTAATTTTCATATGTGGCTGATATCTGAGAGAAAATAGAGAGATATATACCTCATCCCCATGGAAAAAATAAAATATTTATAGTTTTATAGGGTCCTAATTAATATCTATACCAAATTTCAAGGTTAGACTCCCTCATTTAGGTACCTAACCAACTAAATTTGTTTAAAAATATGGCTAAAAACCCTATTTTCATGCATTTTCCTCCAAATCCTCATGTGGATGACCTCTCCAAACAAGATAAATGCTTATATTATATATAAATATTATAAAAAACTTTAAATTTTACTCATGGATATTTTAAAACCATCCAAAACCCTTCTCCTTAGTGGATTCCTCATGTTTATTCATTGGACAAATGTTTCCTAGTCTTCTTGTACGGACTGTTGCTCATATACCAAGTGTGAAAAAAATTTGAGAATTTTATAAGGTTATTTGGAAATTTATATCACCTATTTATCATTTTGAACTGTGTTTTATTCATTGGAATATTCTTTTTCTCTCTAGGCAATTCATATCTCATTCTAGCCCTTGCTTTCCTAGACCCTGTTGTATGTGAAAATAGGGGTTTGAGACCCTATGTAATCTTGTTGTCTTCCTAGAAAGGGTATCATGACATAAAAAATAATTTAATTGAGATTATTTTTCATTTTCATTATCACATATGAGCTTCATTCATCAAGTTATGGCACTATTTTACCATTGAGATTAGGTCCCTGCCTGTAGAACTGAGACACTTTTGTAAGGGTTTGTTGTAGGTGTACTTTTGTGCAATTTTTTTTCATAAAATGTTTTTAATATCATTAAAACATATATATTTATCAATATACCATTATTTAACTAATATCTTGGTGTTTGAAACACACCAACACCTAGAAACCTCACCTCACTGCCAACCTAGTCAATTCTCATGGCTTTAGATGCATTATTCATACAAGGGACACATGTAGGTTGTTTATACTTCCAATGAGTTTTTTAGGATGTTTGTGGACTTAAATAAACCTAATTTAAGTAAAAAATCACATCTATTAACTAATATTATCCTTAGATAAGCTAAAAACATCATCCAAGCAGTAAATGCCAACTCACTATCCTTACTATGACATGTCCCTTTTTACTCCTACTATAGGTGGATATGACCTATTATGAGATTGTTTTATATGTGTATGGATAATATTTTCATTAAATGAGGTCACAAGACACTTTTAATATTTTAATGACACTTTAAAATTCTCAAACCAATACCAAAATGTATGTCCACCAAAATTTATGTCTAGGTCTTTGACTGGGATACCCTTGCTTAAGACCCTACTATAGATGGACATTTGACATTATATGGATAGGGTAGAGTGTATTGTTTGAAATTTCATCTTATCATCTTAAATTTATGATCATTATCCACACTTTATATACCAATCCAATCATGATACCTTCCAATCTTGGAAACATTGTTCAATTTTTAACTTTTGTAGAAAAGGCCTCTTTTGGTCTAAAATTTTAGACATCACTAGTTATTTTTTGTGGTTTCTTAGGCAAGTTTGGACCTATAAAAGACCAATATCTATTTAAAATTTGCACTTAAAACCTTTTGAAATTATTTGCAATACTAGGGAAAATAATTCTAAACCCCAAGAAGGCATCAATACATCCTATCACCATATCACATGATGTTCACAAAAACAAAGGGTTATCTATTTTGCTTAAAAATGAATTATGAACCATGAATACTCAATCATTGTCTTCAATCATGGATTTCAAATTTTTTCTATTATATCCTCTCACATTATTATTTCATGTTTCACCTAGAATATTTTAACTTTTAATAAGGCATCACCATTTCTCTATTTCCCCTTATGACACCTTGGCTCACTACTAACACCACCTGTAGATGCACATTTGATTGGTATGCAAGCAAATAATAGGGATATTGGTCATATTCATGATATAAGGGCCTTCAATAACCATTATTTACTCTTTAATATGATAATATGGTTTTATTAAAAATCTTGGGGACCTAAATCAATTCAAGATAGATGCATTTCAAATGTATAGACCCTTTCAAGCACCTGTAACATACCTATTAATGATTGACTATGCAAATGTGTACTATAAATTTAATTCATGGAATGTATACTTAGATATTTAGGTTTAAAAGTGAAAGATAATAAATATCACTTTTGAGACATGGAAAAGACATTAATTTAACCCTATGTGACGAATCACAAAGCATGAAAACTTAGAAAACACTAGAAACCTACTCATTAGCACAAAATATGCTAGTATGTAATTTCAATATTCTTGGTTGATCAAAACAACTTAAAAATTTATAAAAATCATGGGAGTTTTAAGGAGACATGTCCAAAATCCTATTGAGCAAAAAATAGCAATTGGTTTGTATAGTTTTGTCCATAATGAAGGAAAACCTGAAGGGTGCACCAAATAGCTAGTAAATTTGCACAGTCCACTTGAAATGGAAGATTAATGAATAAAATTTGATAATTTATCATGTTATTTATATTAAAATTAAGGTATTTAAGGTTAAAACAACCTACCTAAATAATTTATCTTGAAACTTCATGTGTTTCCCATACTAAGCAAAAACCTAAAGGTCACTCAAGTCTACAAAAGAAGAGCAACAAATGTGCATAAAAGTTTTAGTTTCAAAATTAATATTTAAAATAAAAAAAAGCATATGTATGAGTTATATAAATATTAGGAGACCCCCATGATCCTACCCATGTGGAACACTTCCCAAAAATTTGTACAAGTGCTATTTTATCCCTTTTTCAACTCATTTTTGAAGTTTCAGTTTGAGAACCTACAAACTTCTAATATGACTAACATCTATAACAATAATAATAATATTTTTTAATTTTTTCCATAAAGTTAATATGTCTAGGCACCTTGATAAATGTGTCAATTGCATTAATGACCCCTATAAGTACATAAAATGAGCCCAAATGGATAAGTTGACTAAAGCAACAAAAACCAAAGCTAAGATGACCTTAAATGACATCAAATAAAAATTAATACATCCTATGAAAATATATTAATACCCCTTAAAATGTTTAAAATAAAAACAAATTGCCTAAGGGTGCCCAATTTTGACTACAAAATCAATTTTGGTCAACAAAATGGTGACTCATAGGGGTAGTATGCCTGCTATACTAAGAACCAGTAGCCTTCTCCTAAAAAATGAAAATTGAGTCAATGTATTCTTGAATACAAATATAAATTAATTTCCTAATATCAAACACAAAGAAAACACACCACACCAATAAAATCAAGACAAGGTAAGACAAAACTCACACATGTGCATAAGCACTTAGGGAACATAAAGAAAGCAAGAAAATATGTACAAGGAGAGAGGAAAACCTTAGTAAAAATTTTTGAGATATATCCCATTGATTGGGATATGGATCTCCAATCCATCCAACATTGAGAGTTGGAAATCATCAAGTTTCTTGCATTGTGTGATAACATTTGGGCTACTCCACAAAGCATCAAACTTTGTGTGTCTTTTAGGCTTGGACCTATCTTCATCCCACTTTATAAAAATGTATCCCTCTTTAAAACTCCTTGTCATGTATTTTTTTTTGAATTATCTCTTTGTTTGATCTTGGTGAGCTCTCATAGTTTGCATAGCTTGATCTCTTGTCTCCTCAAGCTCCATCAACTCACATAACCTAACTTCCATGCTTTCATTTTCCATCAATTGAAGCTAATAAGTGAGGTCCAAGGCAATTAGTTCAATTAAAATAGTCAATATAGCTTCTCTCCCAAAGACAAGTGTTTATGGTGAGTTTCCAATTTCTCTCTTTGGGGTAATCTTATTAGCCCAAAGGGTTATATTCAACTTGGAATGCCAAGTCCTTTGGTTCTCCTCTATTTTTATATTTATGATCCTAATAAAATTATTATTTGTGGAATAAGATAGACCATTACCTTGTGGATACTATTTGGAGGAGGTGCTAAGATAGATGCCATTCTTCAAAGCCCATTCACTTGTATTCATTCCAAGAAAATCTAATGCATTATCTAAAATTATTATTGAAGGAGCCCCAAACCTTGTTACTATACCTTCATAGAAGTCTATAAATAATTTTTAATTTGCCTCTTTAAGAGCTAAATACTCTACCCATCTTGTAAAGTAATTTGTAGTAGTTAACACCCACTTGTGACCAACACTATAAGGTGGATTGATTAGGCCTATGAAATCCAAACCCCATTGCATAAAGGGTGCATCAAATTAAATTGGATGAAGAGGCAAGGCAGAAAGATTTTTTTTCCCTCAAAGAGATCACATTTTTGTCACTTCTTTATCCAAGCATGGATGTCTTTACATATATTAGGCCAAAAGTATCCAACCCTCATAATTTTAGCAGTTATGGTTCTTGGAGAAAAGTGGCCACTAGCTAGTCCATCATGAAACTAAAATAGTAATTTATAAATATTATATAATTGAATACACCTCAATAAAACACCTAAAAATTCCTTCCTAAATAATACTCCATCAAAAAGTACATAAAGAATGGATTGTAATCTAAAGTACCTTCTTCTAGCTCTATCTAGGCCTTATGGACACTCAACAGTTTGAAGAAAATGGACCATATCTTGTGTCCAAATTCTCATTTATAAATGTAATTATCATGGGGTCATCATAGAGTGCCAAAATAACCTCATTTTTCTCCTTCAAATTTGAATCAAGATGCTCACATAACCCCTTCTCTTTCACTAGATTGGTTGTCTTGATTTCCACATCATACTCCATCACTTTTGTCATCCAACCAACCCTCTTTTCATTAAAATACCTACTTGAAAGGAAGTCTTTGACACTAGTATGAGGTATAAATATGTTAATATTTTTGTTCGACAACATATGTCTAAACATATTTAGACTCCTAATAATCAAAATTACTTGCTTCTCAACATAGGTGTATCTTACTTCATAACACTCTAATCCTTGACTAAAGAAGGTAATAGGCTACTCCAAGTTATCTTAATTATATTGTGTAATCATGGAATAAATTACATCATCATTTACAAAAGTATAAAAACTAAAGTCCTTTGAGAAATTAGGACTTGCAAGGGTTGGAGCTCGAGAAATGGTTTATTTAATCTCTTCAAAAATTTCCTTCCTTCTTCTTGTCCAAGTAAAAACTTCACCTTTTCTTATCATGGAGGTTAGAGGCTTGACTAAGTTATAAAAATCATGAATGAATCTCTGTATGAAATTTATTTTCTCAAATAAACTTTACAAACCTTTCTTGTGTTTAGCCAAAGACAATGCCAAGATGGCACTCACCCTTTTAGGATCTATGGATAAGCCCTTCTTGGAGACAATGTATCCTAAGAGTTTACCTTCATGGAAAAAAAACACACATTTCTTTTGGTTTATAAAGATCCCAAATTCTCTAGACTTTTTAAAAATCTACCTTAGGTGATTCAAGTGATCTTTTGCATCCTTAGAAAAAACTATGATGTCATCAAGATACACCAACACAATATCATTGATTAGTCCTTGAAAATACGTATCCATTTCATGTTAAAATGTAGATATAGAATTAGAAAATACAAAAGGAATTGTCCTATAAGCATATGTACCCTGTTTAATAGTAAAGTTTGTCTTATATTGATCACTTTCCTTCACCAAAATCTGATTGTACTCAGAATACCCATCAAGGAGAGAAAAAATTTCACTATCTACCACAAATTGCAAGATTTGTTCCATGGAAGGGAGGGGATAATGATCCTTCAAGGAAACTCTATTCAAGTCCATAAAATCAACACACAACCTGATCTCTCCATTCTTCTTCTTAACAGGGACTAAGTTTGCCAACCAAGATGAATGCTTAATAGGAAATATGATTTTCGACTCGATCAACTTAGTGAGTTCTTTCTTTATAAGGGGATCAATATCAGGATATATTGGCATTTGTATTTGCTTTATAGGATTGGAATTTTCATCTAGATCTATGTTATGTTGAGCTAAATTTGGATCAAAGCCTTTCAAGTCACTATATTCCTATGCAAAGATATCAGAAAACTCTTTGCATAACTCAATAACAACATGCTTCTCTTCACTAGTATATACCTTTCCAAATAAAAATAACTTGTCCATGAATGTTTATATTTTATAATAGTTATATTTCTTGGTAGACATGCTTACCTCTCTTCAGCTGGTCATCCTCATTGAATATGCTCTCAAGAGTGACTAGGCCTTTAGGAAGTTTGTTGGACTTCAATTGGACAATCTACCCTCCATATTAATCTTATAGTTTGGACTTATTCTTGGTATAAAAATCAGCCTATTATTGTAGAAAAAGTTATATTTGTTTGTCATTATCAAACACTTGAAAATTAGTTGCATTTTCAAGTATGGAGGGCCTTACAATCACCTTTAGATGAGGATGGTTCTTATCCTCTTTTATCCCTATTAGAACATCAAATTTAGCTCCAATGGATGACAACATACTAGCATGATTATTTTCCTCTCTTGGAATAGATGTGATGTTGAAATCTTGGAAATATTCCACAATAACCTACACTCTATTATTATAGGACTTAAGCAAAGAGTTCTTGGTCAAATTCTGCCCTCTCACTTGATTCACAACTAACTCACTATCACCAAACACTTGCAATTCCTTCGCACCTCTTTTTATTTACCACTAAAGGCCATGAATGAGGGCCTTATATTATACCACATTACAAGTAAATGAGAATTGAAATATGAAAGTTGAATAGTACCTTTCTTTATAATGGAAAACCACCATTCTTCCACCACTTGCCCTAATCTTGTTTCTTGACCCATAAAAAAACTACTACCATAAACCATCTATACCTTCACTTGGCCTCATCAAATTTGGAATGAAATAACCCTCATCATGCATACAATATACCCCAATACTAGATTCCTCTATGAACTTGTAAATATCATGCCCATAATGTTCATTTCCCCATTCATCTAACTACAAATCAGAAACTCCTTCAAGGGAAGATGTTGGAGATTGGTCAATGTAGAGTTCCTCTTCATCAATGATGGCATAGTTGACATTTTCCACTCTAGGTGTGTATGGATCCAAGTGATTATGATGAATAGGTTCTGATTTAATCTTATCCTTAGTACCATACATTGTCCTAAACACCATGTAGGACTAATTGGCAGCCAAATATCCACCTATCTTAGCTGTAAACTCTCTTGACAAATAAAGATCAAATTATGGAGCTAAATATGCCACAACCACATCATGAGGAATGGAAAAGGTAAGAGAATCATGTAGGATCAAATTCAAATCTTTAATTACCCCCAAAGTCTTAGCTAGTGATTCATCCAATTGTAAAACTCCCTTAGTTATTGGCTCATATTTGAGGTGTAGTTTATCCGTTATACACTTGGGGATAACTAAAGTACTAGCACCACATCTATGATGAAATTATGAACCAAGAAATCACAAATGACTAGAGATACATAGAAACTAGGAGTTTTTTCATTCTTATTCACTTGACCATCTATATCTTGAGTTCCATTAATTATGACAACATTTTCATTCCTAGATGAGCCAACTTGCTTACCCAATCCTTGCAATTCTTTTTGGAGCATATCCTTCTACCCTAGTATTTTCAAAGAATCCACTAATTATATGTTCATGTGTATCTTATTCATTTGGTCCAAAACATTAATGGAATAATTGCTCACCTTTGGTGGCTCTCTAGAAATACTAACTTCTTGTGATGTAGCTTGTGAAGGTGGGTTAATAGGAGTTATCTTTTCATTCTAAAATTTCTGAACTTCTTGCACTCTAGGAGCTGAATTTGACACATTAACCATTAGAGATGATGTGGGGACAAAATATGTCCTTGAGTTTCTCCTTGTTGCTCTTCAACAACCCTTTTCTCAGACCTAATGTTAGAAGCAACAATAGTATTCATATTGTTTGGATTCCCCAAATGATTAATAACACAAAATTCTCCCTCCAAATGACTTATGAGGGTAGAATTAGATTGTGGTTGACCATTATTCATTCCAATTTACATTTGTTCCTCAAAGTCTGAAATTTGGGAATCTTGATTGCCTTGCATTTCTAGTTTGATTGTGCATTTCATTTACATAAGCATCTTGTTCTTGATTTTGCTCAAAAGATGGACAACTTGGTTGTTATTAAACCAAGTTTTTTTGAGTGGAAATAAGATTTTTGGAGGATGAGGGATTATTATGATTGTATCTTTGATAAGGCCTAGCATTGGTGATTTGAACTTGTCCTTGCATATTGCTTTGAAAAGGTCTATTTGTTTGACCAAATTGATTGTAGAGTTGGTATGGCCTATAACCTTGGGATAGTTTCCTTTTGAGGGAAACCAACTTGTTAGTGACACTTTGTATAAATATTATAACTTCATTGATCTCATTTGAAGGGATAATGGTAGAATTCTCATGACTAGGCAAAGGAGCCAAGGTAGGTAATGTAACTTGACTAAGAGGCTACAAATCAAAGAACAAAGGCATTAGAGGCCTAGGAACAATCTTCCTTACTTGAACAAAACAATTCTTAGCATTGATATCTATCTCATAGGTATTAGGGAGTGTATTCCCACCCATGGAGTGGATGATCATGGCTACATCACTATTCAATGTTTTTATATAGTAAAATAATGCATAGTTTGGAGTAGTTCTCACAAGGGTTGGGATCCTATCCCATGTTTTTTGAAACCTAGTGTTAAAATCTTGTATAAAATATTATGGTGACCTCTTGATAGTGGTAAATTTATTAGCTAGAGATAAATGATCACTCTTCTCTCTAAACCTCTTAGTCAATAGATCTCCTAGTTCATCCCATGAACCAATGAAATTTTTAGGTAGAGTCCCATACCAATCCAAAGCTTTTCCTTTAAAAGACAATGCCAAAAACCTAATAGACACATTTATTTGAATGATATTATGGATATTACAAAAGTTTGTTATGTTTATAATGTGTTAAATGGAAGTAATATGACCCTCTCCACTAAAATATGGAACACTCTTAAGGGTTGTTCCTAGAATTTGGTCATATTGGGCAAGATTCAAAGGAGATGATCCAATGAATGCTACAAAAACATGGATCCTTGACATCTTCAAATTTTAACTTTGAGTATTAGGGATTGAAATAAATAAGAGCATAGACTTCTTGAACACCAACTCTCTTGAATAAGGATGGATGTTCACAAACCTAAACCTTTTAGTAGAATATAAGGGCAATTACACAAACTCAAAATTTGTACCTTTAACAACAAACCTAGTGGTCACCTTGGGCATGGAAAATAGGGACTGATAAAAAACTAAAGAGTTGAAAACTTTAGTGGAGTCCCCAGAACTGAATGTAGATGCTCTTGTAGTTACAATTATGTCAAGACTAGCACCAATTTTGGACAATCTTCGAGGACTTAAAGTCCCACTACGTGTGCTAAAAATTGTTCACTTATATTTTCACCCCTAAAGAGATGAATAGCTCTCTTCATATAAGTGGCACAATGGAAACATATCTCTTGTTATGGGCACCAATCTGTGGAGATGAATCTCTAGAAGGGATAGTTCCCTTAATGAACTCTTTGAAGCACTTTCTTACTTATCAACTTGTGGATGAAAATGGTTAAGAAAATAACTAAGAAAACCAAAAGGTGATGGACCAATGCTTAATATAATATTATTTTACTATATATATAATACTTAAAGATAAAAAAAATCTCTCTCACACAAAACTCACAACTCAAGATGCATTGTCACATCAATAATTTATATGTTAGATTCAAGAAGGTATTTGATAATTATGAGAGTAATGGATTATTCCATGAGGGAATAAAATCATAAAACACTTATAATACACCTATACACTTATAAAATAATAATAATAAAAACCTATAACAATATCCTTTCTGCACACTTGGTAGACAATCAAGGATAACATGTTAGAAAAGAAGATCTTGTACTAGACAAGACCAACAAGATTGCACTAACACTCAATTACTCAATCAATTTGAGTTTTCCACACTTTTCAATCTTGTGCTCACTATGTCATTTTTGATTATCTAAAAGGATAGCTCTAGTTAGGAAACTTAGAAGTTTTTTCATAGAATCAAATTACCATATGAATTTATAATAGGTCTTTATCCTCTGTCCAAACATGATTGCATCTTTTCAAACCTCTTAGAACCTGCAAAACACAAAAAATGGTGAGAAAAACACTATTTTGCATATTTTTCATATATTTTCATACATATTATTTGCATGGGTAAGATCCTGAGTGAGTATTCTCCATGATCCAATAGGTTTATTTTCCAAACTATACCATTTGAATGGCTCACCATGTTTTTTTCCATCAATTCCTTTAAGGGCTTTACTAGGGTTTTAGAATACTTTATGTTCTTAAATATTTTTCATAAATGTGGCACATTGAAATTATAAAAAAACTCCCCAAATTGGTTTCTAGGGACCCTCTCTAACTCCCCCTAACCCCTTTTCTTCCCATGCAAATCCTTAACAAAGATATGAGCTTTACAAGTTGACCTATCAATCTTGTTTCTCTACTTTCCTACATGTTTGAGATATTTATAGGCCAAAAAAATATTCTTGTAATTTCATTTGCATAAAAAAATATCACACATGTATTTATTTACTCCACAAACATGCCCCAATCATTTGGATAACTCATCAAGGACTAGAAATGAAGGTAGATCCCCAATTGGCTTTAAGTCTCCTCAAGCCCTTCTGGGCTTGGCATACCCCCTGCTATTTTGGACCATTTGGGCTGATTTAAAATTATTAGGATGGTTTATTATTCATTTTCACACCTCATTCATGCTCAAAAAACCATCACATAGCCTCTCAAACACTCATTTCATCTCTTTTCCTCTCTTTTGCCAATTAGGCCTAGAGGAAACTTACCTAATTGGACTGTATGCATGAAAAATTAGAACATTCTTAAGGGTTATATCTTGTGTGAGTGTTATTAATCATCTATAAATATTACATACACATCCCATAATTTTATTTCAAGATACCAAGGCCTCATCTTAAGTCCTTTACTCATTTTGGCACCCTTTACTTGTTTAGTCAAAGTTCTAATTTTCATGAGTGGCTGATCTCTATAACAAAAAAAAGAGACATAAACCTCATCCCCATGGAAAATTTAAAATATTATGAGTCATTTAGGTTCTTATTTAGTATATTTAATGAATTTTAATGTCATACTCCCTCATTTAGGTACCTAACCAACTCAATTAGTCTAAAAAAGTGGCTTAAAAACCCTATTTTCCTGCATTTTCCTCCAAATCCACCAATGAATGACCTATCCAAACCAATAACAATATTATATGGTATATAAATATTCTCCCCACCTTCAACGTATGATCATTGAAATTTTTAAACCATCCAAAACCCTTCTCCTTAGTGGATTCCTCATTTACTCATTAGGAAAAGGTTTCCTAGTCTTCTTGTACGAACTGTTGCTCATATGCCAAGTGTGGAAAACATTTGAGAGATTTATAAAGGTCTTGGGAAATTTATATCACCTACTGTATCATCATGAACCATTTTTTATTCATTTTAACCTTTTTTTTCTCTCTAGGTAGTCCATATCTCAATTTAGCCCTTGCTTGCCTAGACCCTATGTAAGCTTGATTAATTATTTTAAATGGTCTCATGACATAAAACAAAAGTTAATTGAGATGATTTTTTATTTTAATTATCATGAATGATCTTCATTAATCATGTTATTTCACTCTTTTTCCATTGAGATTAGGTCCTTGCTTGTAAGACTGAGACACTTTTGTAAGGGTCTGTTGTAGGTGTACTTTTGTGTGAATTAGATTTACATAAAATGTTTATAATATAATTAAAACATATCAATTGATAAATATAACATTATGGAAATAATCTATTGGTTTTTTAAATACACCAAAACCTATAAACCTCACCTCATTTCCAACACAGTCAATTCTCATGGCTGTAGATGCATTATCTGTATAAGGGACACTTGTAGTTTGTTTATGCTTCCAATGAGTTATTTATGATTTTTATGGTCTTACCTAAACCTAATTTAAGTCAAAAATCATATATATTAACTAATATTCACCTTGGATAAGCTAAAAACATCATCCAACCTCCAAATGCTATTTCACTGTCCTTACTGTGACATGTCCTTTTGTAGCCCTATTGTAGGTGGATATGACCTATTGTGATCTTATTTTATATGTGTATGAATCATATTTTAATTAATTTAGGTCAAAAGACACTTTTAATGTTTGAATTCCACTTGAAAATATTGAAACCAACACCAAACTTTATGTCCAGGTCTTTGACTGGGATACCCATGCCTAAGACCCTATTGTAGATGGACATTTGACATAGTATGGATAAGGTAGAGTGTATGGGTTTAAATTTCATATTTTAATATTCACATGATGATCATTATGCTCAATTTTTATGACAATACACTCATTAGACATTTAAATCTAGGAAACATTGTTCAATTTTTAACTTTGGTAGAAAAGGCCTCTTTTGGTCTAAAACTATAGACATCACTAGTTATTTTCAGTGGTTTCTTGGGAAACTTTGGACCTCCAAAAGACCACTCTCCATTTTAAATTTTATATTAAAATTTTTTTAAATTATTTAAAATACTAAGGACAACAAATCTAAAACCCAATAAGGCATCAAGATCTCCTATCACGATATCACATGATGTTCACAAAAACAAAGGGTTCTCTATTTTGGTAAAAAAGGAATTATGAACCCTGAATACTCCATCATTGTCTTTGATCATGGATTTAAAATTTTTTCCACTATATCCTCTCACATAATTTTATCATTTTTCACCTAGACTTTTGGAACTTATAATAAGGATTCACCATTGCTCTATTTCCCCTTATGACACCTCAACTCACTACTGACACCACTTGTAGATGCACATTTGATTGGTATGTAGGTAGTTAACATGGTTATTGGTCATATTAATGATATAAATGCCTATAATAAAAATTATGTACTATTTAAAATGATATATGGGTTTATTCAAAAATTTTGGGACCTAAATCAAGTCAGGACAAATACATTTCAAAGGTATATACCCTTTCAAACACCTTTAAGATGCCCATTAATGGTTGAATGTGAAAACGTGTACTATAAATGTAGTTCATGGATCATATAATTTGATATTTAGGTTTTAAAGTGAATTTATAATAAGTATCACTTTTTAGACATGTAAAATACATTAACATAACCCTATGTGACCAATCACAAATCATGAAAACTCATAAAACACTAGAATCCTGCTCATCAACACAAAATATGCTAGTCTACAATTTCAAGATTATTATATGATAAAAATAAATTAAAACTTTATAAAAATCATGTTAGGTGTAATAAGACATGGAAAACATCCTTTGGAGAAAAAACTATCAACTTATTTGTACTTATTATCCATAATGAAGGAAAACCTGAAGTCTACACCAAACAACTAGTAAATTTACATATTCAACTTAAAATGGATGGTTTGTGAATAAAATTTGATAATTTATAAATTTATTTATATTAAAATTTATTTATTTTATTTTAAAATAATATAAAAAAATCATTTGTCCTAAAACTGCTTGTGTTTCCCATACCGAGCAAAACCCTGAGGGTCACTACAGTTTGCCAAGAAGAACAAGAAATGTGCATAATAGTTTTGGATTAAAAATGAATTATTAATATCAAACAAAGAATATATATGATCTATATAAATATTAGGATATCCCTCATGTTCCTTCCCACATGGCACACTTCGCAAAAATCCATACAAGTTGTATTTTATCCCTTTTTCAATTGATTTCTAAAGTTTAAGTTAGAGAACTTGTAACCTTCTAATATGACTGACATATTTGACACTCCTAATGACCTATTGACATTTTAAATGAATTTAATAAACCTAATAACATTGGTAAACATTAAACTTTGATTAATGACCCCTACAGGTACATAAAATGACCCCAAATGGACAAGTTGACTAAAGCAACTAAAACCAAAGATAAGATGACCTTAAATGACATCATATAAAAATTAATACTTAATATGACAATATATTAAGACCCATTAAAATGTTTAAAATAATTTTTTTTCCTAGGGGTTCCCAATTTTGACTAAAACATCAAATTTGGTCAACAATAGGTACATGAGTTAGAAATCCTTTAGATGATAGGCAAACACATTCAAGTTTCAGATTGATCCACATGACTTTTATTCCTCTCCCTTGGATCCATATACATTTAATGAGGAATTAGGTATTCATATAACTCCTTAATCTTAAATTTCACTTGGGACTTAACACTTCTTCCTAAGGAAAGGAATATGGTTCAATGCAGATGGATATAACAAAACAAGTTTGTAGTACATGGGTTTGTTGACAAGTTTAAGCTACATTTGGTTACAAAGGGTTTCTCATAGGTTCCTAAAATTGACTACATAGATACCTTTATAACAATCACCAAAATTAACTCTGTTAGACTCACACTTGTTATTTCTATAACCAATCATTGGGACATTCATTAGATGGACATGAAGAGTGTCTTTCTTCATGGTGATATTGAGGAGAAGATTTACATAGAGTAGCCTTTTAGATTTTGTAAGGATTATTCCCTTGTATGTATATTCCATAAATCCAATATGAACTCAAACAATCCCTTCAAGATTTTTACATCAATATGGATTCATTCCTTCTTACAATAAGAATCATAAGATGCAATGTAGATATGAACATCTATATCTTGTGATATGATGATCCAATGTTGATTTTGGTTATTTATGTTGATGATGTTTTGATCAATGATAAATCTTATTCATCCATTGTATTGGTTAAAATGGCTATTCAAGATAGATTTTCCATGATAGACTTGGGATTGTTACACTATTTCCTTAGGATTTGAATTTCTTAGTCCAAATTAGGGATTACTCTTGCATAGCCTAAGTATGCTCTTGATATACTTGACCAATTTCAAATGGTTGATTTTATGCTAATTTTGACTACCTTTATATCTACAGTTAAGATTGATGGAAATTGAACTTCACCTTTAGTCAATGCTACCTTGTATCCAAAACTTGTCAGTATCCCTATCTACTTGACACATATAAGATAAAATATTATATGTAATGGGCCTAGTCTCTAGATTTATGCAAGAATCCCATGAGTTTTATTGGAAATAAGCTAAGAGGATCTTGAACTACATTCAAGTCACATATATATTCATGATTCACTATAGAGCTAGCTGACATCAACTTGATTGGCTATACTAACTTAGATTGGGCTGGTGATATTCAAAATTACAAGTCAACTTTATGTTACAGTTTATCCATTAGTTCAGGTTTGATTAGTTGGTCAAGCAAGAAAAAAAGTTATATTGATTTATCATCTACTAATATATAGTATAGGGGGATATAAATTATGCCATTAAAGCCATCTAGGGGGTTCTCATAGAGATTAATATCCAGTTGAAATGACCTAACATCATCTACTATGATAATTACAATACTAATATGATTTGTACAAATTTGATCCAACATTATCAGGCTGAACACATAGATATTAACATGAAATTTAACATAAATATCATTCATGGGGAAATAATTTATATTATATATTTTTAAATTATAGATTAGATTGTAGACATCTTCACCAAACATTTCACTGAGAGCAAGTATATTCACTTGTGGGCTCTTCTTGAGGTTTGGGACACTACAACATCATATTTTAGGGGATCCTTCTATCCTCTTCATTATTTATCTCTTTTTATTTTTATTTTTATTTTATTTTTTTGGCGGGGGGAAGGGGGAAGTTTATCCTATAGGTTTTGTCCCTTTCTCTACTTTATGAGAGATTAATTTTTATATGGGTACCTCATCGGGCATAGTTGTCAGGACCCATTTTTTGCATTACCCTCCTAAGTTGTGATTATGGACGGTGTTAGAATAGGTTTTTATTATTTTACCATATTTATTATAGGAGTTTTTACTTTACTTGGAGTTTTCCTAGTTTCATGAAGACACTTTCATAGGTGTATAGGTTGATCGAACGACTATGAAGTAACTCCATTGATTGGCTATTTAAGGTATGGGAATTACTCCTCTATTATTATCTCTATTGACCACATTTTGTGAAGGATTTATTATTCTATTCCAAGGATCCGGTGACCACTTTTTGTAGAGGTGTTACTCAACACTCTCCTATTTTCACTTCTCACATATTTGAACTTTGTTAATGCATGTTTTGTTTTGGATCTA
Source organism: Torreya grandis (assembly GCA_037957365.1). Lineage (NCBI taxonomy): Eukaryota > Viridiplantae > Streptophyta > Pinopsida > Cupressales > Taxaceae > Torreya > Torreya grandis. Next base: position 562,242 of record JARHVA010005967.1, on the reverse strand, counting down.
ATCTCTTTATCCAATTTTATCACATTATGAATTTCATTTGATTTCAATTACTTTGTGTTGTGATCTTTATTTACTTCTCATGTATTCAAATTATCTAGACTTTGGACTCAACCCCAATAGCTCATTTCCTCCTAAGCATGTAGCCTTGTAGTTTAACCTTTCTAACATATTTCTAGGGATAAGTATTTATTTTTTCATAACATGAAGCTAGTCCATTACCATATAGCATTAAATCACTAGGATCTTTTTGTTTTTCATTAATGAGAAGACCATTCTTGGAAAATGAAATAAAACCTACCTTATATGAATCAGCCTTATTTTTTATACCATGTTGGGCATACCATGGGTTTTTGGGGATAATGGAAAATTTTCAATATAAAATGAAACTTTCAATTCCTATTCACCACAAACTTTATCTTTGATTTTGATGTGTGTGAATTATTTTAGATGGGGAATATTAGACATAGATGAAAGGTCATCTTGATGAATGGAGGATACTTTGGGATTTGTAATCATACTCTTATCATTTTTAGGGGCACATTTTATAGTGGGAGATTGATCTATATGGTAATGTTAATCTTCCATCATTGTAAAATACTAATAGGTTTATGTATCACTAGGGATTATGACATTGTTACCAGAGTGTAAATTTAAAACATTGATGTAGAGTGGAAGGAACAATGTGCATGTCATGAATCCCTGGATGATTTAAAAAGAGATTATATAGAAACTCAATGTCAAGGGCATGGAATAGGGTTTGATGTGTGATAGTCCCAATAATGATAGGCATATAAATATTTCTAGTTGATTATCTCCCAACATTGTCATATCCCTTGATGGTAATAATTTGAGCTTCCATGTCTGATTCTAAATATTGAGGTGCTTGACCAACTTGAGTGTGAAATTTTTTAATGGTGACCCATTATCTATGAATATCCTATTGATTTTGGTTTTAGCACTAATAACCTCTATACAGAGAGGATTATTAAGGGATGGTCCCATTGGTGAAATGTCACTTTAACCAAAGGTGATTTGTTGACATGAGTATAAATTTCCTATTAGTTATTATAATTATGAAGGGTCAATCTTAGTAGTACTTTTGATTATTGTAGGCTTTTGTATAAGATGTGCATATGAATAAATGATGTTTGTAACATATCCAAAATAGAAATATATGCATGGTTATTCTCTAGATATTATATAATTTAATATTTATTTTTGGTTGAGGATGTGGGTGATTTTTATATATACATGGAAGGATTTGGGATTTTTATATGGAAGGCCTTTGAATTTTTACCTTTGAGTGTCGAGTAATAACAACACATTCTCAAGTTTGGATACGATTATTGGATTAGGATGTGTAAGATCCTAGGATAATAAATATAGCATGTTGAGCTATGATAGATTGATGATGGTAACTAATTTTGATAGTGGGCACAATATTTTCATAGTTATATGGGGTGTTATGATAGTACACATAATTGGTTCAATTGTTTTGACCTTGGTGGTGATCCTAATTTTATTATTGATTATATTTTTATAATCGATCTTTAAAAATTATTGTATCCTAATTATGTGATGTGGATATAGGATTTTCAAGGTTTATGTTTTATACATCCAATTTATATCACCTTCGTGTCAAAATTTCAAATCAAAACAATTTCCCATAATAACACACAAACTAGACCAAATACCATTAAAATGCTCTACTTATTTTACACATATCACATGTAATTTGTAAATCATATTTATGCATCCTTGATTAAGGAATTAAATGACACATAATAATTTAATTTTTCCAATTCATCTTCAATCAAATTACGACCTAGCAAATTGATGTTTTTTACTACTTGTGTATGACAATTTATTAAATTCCAAGAATTATATAAAGGCTAATCAGAATTATTTAACTAAGAAAATACAATTAAAGAGTTAAGTTAAATTGTATGAATATATAGTGTTATAATTTTTAAATTCAAAAAAAAATATAAAAGTGACATCATTGGTCAAAAAAATCAATAATTCAAAATATCAACATAAATACAACAAATATGAGAAATATTGAAAAATGCCTATTAATTGTAATATTAACTCTAAAATTGAATGCATTTGATCCACCAAATTTGATTTATATTGGTACCTTAATACTCGTATTAATATGTATATTCCTCCTTACTTTTTCAATCCTATAAATACAAGTGCCACCATAGACCAAAATTAATTTTTATTGTGCAAAGAAACTCTCTAGAAAATCCTCTAAATATTTCACCTATTTTATTCCAATTGATCTACAAAACATAATATGTGGTACTTATGGAGGTGTTAATGGCTCTTACACCATGACATTGCTAAATAATTTTATCTTTACATCTAGGCACAATCGTGCATGTGAGTCATCTTTGAAGGAGAGTCCATGAAGAAGGTATAAGTTTTTTTTTTATGCTTTCTATTTGTTCTTTGTTTCATATACCATGCCCAATTTGAGGACCATGATTAATAAGTTATATTTTATTTTATTTTATGCTTGTTTTACATACAAATGAGAACTAACATCTTTTATATTCATGTGCTTATAATTGACACGTCTAGTGGAGCCCTACACCCCAAAAATATCTTTATATGCCTTTTATGTCTTCTAATTACATAATCAAATTATTATTTAATTTTTTTTCCTTTTTCCCTCTTATTTACCCATGATTTACCTTCTACTTATCAGTGGGATTGGATTTCTAATTTCTAATATCACCCCCACTTACAATGAGTTTGACTTGTAGATAAGTGGGATTGTATTTTATTACTCTCTATATTCTCCATGTGTTTAAATAGATTAGTGGGATTGACCTACACATTTTTAGGATTACTTTGCTAATCAATGAGATCACTCTAATAAATGATAGCTTTGCATTCCTAACTTTGCTATTATTTATTATAATCAACAAAATTGACCTACAAATTAGTGGTATTGATTTAAGAATGGTGGGATCGACCTATTAATCAATGAGGTTTATCAAAAGGTAATTATTATTTTTGTGGTTTTATTTATTAAAATGACAATCTCATGCTATAAAATAGTGAGGTGTCATGCTAATTAGTGGGACAATCAAAACTATATTTTTCATTCACTAAAAAATGGAGATATTAATCTGGGATCATCCTGAAGAATGGTGAGATCACCTTGTGTAAAATTTATAGATGCCTAAAATTGTAAAAGTATGACTTCCTTTGATATCCAAAATAATTATTCAAACACTTTATTTATTTTCTTGCAAATTTTGATATCTTAAAAGGTTGTTTTAAATAATTAACAAGGTAAATTTCATTCATATTTATATGTGGTGCATAACAAGGAACATACACTTTTATTTCATGCTTATAAGAGCACTTTCACTTCATCATTTTCTTAAAGTACTTTTAGTTTCTTATTTATTTACATAATTTATCATGCTTATGCTCTCCTCTTGCCCCTTTAGGGTCATGGGTGACCAAAATCACATAGGTTACTTGCTTCTTGTCTACCCAAAATATTATTTTAATTATGCTCTTTTCTTTCCCATACATGGGGTCTGTAAAATTAGAAATAAACACATTTTTCCTTTTTTATTTTTTTATGTGCAAGTTGGAATTCATCACCTTCTTATGATTTATTAGGGTGCAATGATTTGGATGTCATTACCCAACATTCATACCAAACCCTTTATCCAATGGGGTATATAATTTGAGTCTATGCCAGTGGTATCTTAAATAGAATGTCCCTTAGATCTTGAGTCATAACGCTTGACTCAAATCTTATAGATGAATTAGCCTTAAAGAGACTCGACCATTTGGAATATGGCTCATTAAGTCTCAAAATCTAATTGATAGATTCATGCATTTTGGAGGCCATCTACAATGTCAAATACAAATTTTAGAATCAAAACTACTTTTACATCAAAATTATCATTGATGTAAGGGTAAAAATGTATTAGCCCCCAATTATTGCCTTTTTGTATAGTCCTTGGAGATAATGGTGGAATTAAAACATCACCATAATTTATTTTAATCACTTAATGAACCATTAAAATTTTAATCCTCTAAAAGGTGAGTATATTAGAAGGATCAATGTTTATATTGTAAACCCATCTCATTTTCTATGTTACATTCATGATTACTAGAGTATTTTATCGAAAACTTGTATGTTGAAAACCACATCCAAAAAGTACTTCAAGTTATAAAATTTAAGGTCTCAAAACATTTCTTCACATATTCAAAAACTAAGGTGTTACATTAACCCAATTTTTGAGACATCTTTCTTACATTTTATGGCATTATGCCTTCCAATTAAAATAAGATTTTATCTCATTTGGCATTATTGCATTTCCCATTCCATTATCAGATTCAAATTTATTTTTTATTGTGTTAAATCCAATTCTAAAGTCTAAAATAGTTTGATCTAATTATTATTTCAAATTTTAAAATTAGATTCAAAGCCCAACCAATGTCCAACCCTTCTCAAATCCCAGTACCATTTCAGGCATGTCTAGGTACATTCATAGTGGATCCTCTTATGATCATAGTTTTGAGGAAGAAAAATTCTATGATCCTTTTGTATACCTTATAATTTTTTAAAATAGTGACGATGGGGAAGATCACTCAACTATGTTTGTATACCTTCCTCTCATTATAGGATCTAGTCCAGGATAAATTGAAAATAAAACCATAAAAGATAAAGATGAGTTGCTCCCAAAAATAATAAAATATGATGTTAAAATCCCACCTAATCCCCATAGAATAATTATATATCATTTTTTGAGTAGAGTATTTAATTGAATTAGCGATCATTAACCAAAGTCATCCTCTGATCCAAAATTCAAAACCAACTATCACATCATCTAGAAAAGAAAAAGATCAACTTGTTAACCTATCCAAACATGGCTAGATTATTTCTTCTACAATACATTAGATTATTCAATCATATGCATATCATGTTTTATCTTATTTGATGACTTTATAGATGCAAATTTATTCAATAATTCCACATTTTTAGACCAAAACTAGTTGATTGAACAACCATAACCCTTGGCTAGTTCTATGCCTAATTTATATCCATTAGCTTCCTCTAGACAAGAAATTCTAATTAATATTTTGTAACAAGTTGAACTTGACACATAACATACCTTTTTGAATAAAAATAAGTCCTTTTCAATATGCAATGAGTGCTTGACAATCCATAACATAAAGTTGAAAACACTCCACCACCACAACAAGTAGTGAATATCTCACAAAACACATTATATAATTATTATAATTTGAAACAATAGTGACTTATTATACACCAATAACATGTCCTATTTAATTTAAAACATCGTATTCCTCATAATCAGAAACAAGTTCCTTAAAAAACTTAGAATTTAGGTTATCAAGTGAATGTCCCTAGAAAAACCACACAAAGGGGGTTCATACCTACTTATGCCAAATCCAAACAAGCCCATTAGAGCATGGATACCCAAAAAAATGCCTTCCTTCTATCACAAAGGGCTCTCAATATGCGAGAGTGGAATATGATCTAGAGATAGTCACAAGACTTCAAACAAGTAACCAAAGGAAAAAATATAAATTTGACTAAATATGTCCCTACCCTTTTAACTTATGTTTTATCCAACTACCCTTTGCACCTCATTTAAACTATAAAAATTGGAAATATAAAGGGAAGGGTTATCCAAGAGAGCATATACATGCATTCTTTGTCACATATGAAGAGGTATCTTTCAACATTATCTATATGCTTCACTTATTTTCTTGTAATTTAGTTGGACATGCCTTAGAATGGCTCCTCAAATTGTTAAAGGGATTAGTGACTAATTTTGATGACCCATCAGAAAATTTTGTCAATCAATTTCCTATAACATAAAACATGAGTTAACTATAGTTTATATAAGCAATACTAACAAGGGTGGTGGAGAATACAAAGGTGGAGAGCCCTAGTGGGTCAATTTTCACACAATCTACTAGATAAATAATTACCTGGTATTTCTTCACAAAACATGAATGCTAAGGTTTCCTAGAATCTAAGACTTCATTATGCAAACACATTTTAAGAGATCATTTATAAATGGGTATACATTGAAGCACTTTTTTAGTAATGGTTTAGTTAATATATACTCTCAAGCCTAACCACCAACCTAGAAACAAACATCAATTCAAGCAAGTGTAATTGAAATTCCTAAGTTCTTTGATAAGAATAAAAACATGGTTGGAAATAGGGTCAAAAAAATAAGACATGTGAAAATGTTGTAGCCATTGCCTATCAAAATTAAGCCACCTAATCCATGACTCAGTTTACAAATAACTCTTCCATGATAAGGACACTTTCAAAATAGATTTTTTAGTAAGCTAGAGGATCCCATTGAGGTGGAGTTTTAAAAATTAGTTGTAATTGATATGATTATTTAGCTAGTTCCAAAACCATTTCAGTGAGGACAACCCAAGCCAATGTGGTATTGAGAGAATGAGTACTATGACTACCATTGGGTCATCAGAAAAGAAATATATAGATATTTTAAACTTAGGCATATTATCCAAGATATTATAAAAAATGGATAAATTGAGTTTGAGAAAATATATCCCAATATTAATTAGGATATGGGTATTTACAAAGATCACTTATCAAAGAATAATAATCGACATCAAAGGAATAATTAGAATCATGGCTAGGGTCCTAATCAGAATCAAGCACAAATCCAAAATTAGAACCAAACCAATTATAATCAATATTATGATACCCAAGATAACCAAATTGGTTATCACAATGTCTTGAATGATTATGGCAATGTTATAGGGTGTATTACAAGTAACTACATCATTTTTATTAAGGTCATCCCTCATACACCATCTAACACTCACTAGAGTGGTTCTAACTTTCTTTATAGGTAATTCAACACCAATTCAGAGAACCTTAGCTATGATTTGACCTTTGTAAGTTACTATTATTGGACCTCCACCTAGTTCTTCTAAATTAGGTAACTCTCTCCAAACTCAAAATTATGCAATTACAACTAGATTTCCATGAGTTACCCTCTAATAAATTTTTCCTTATTCCAATAGAAATCCCATTCAAGACTCTTCACCTTCTAAATCCAATCCATATTTCCCTATTATTGAGAAGAAGTGTGATATTGGTGACTAATTAAGCAAAACTATCATATATATTTCCATTACAAATCTCTTATGTATGTCAAAATTTCATATAGGATAGTATTGAATGATCTTATCCATTAATATAAGGTACCTAATGAAATTGATACTACAAGATTTCAAGTGCTTATGGGAATTTGTCCCTAAGTCAAGAACCTACATTTGATCGAAGTGACATGTCATACCTTGGTCCCCTACACAATAATCATCCTTATATTGAAGCCATCATTTCCCACCACAAATTCAAGTGGGTTCTCATAGATAAGGGTTCATGGGTAAATATATATTTATTTAAATTGGTCCAATTTTTTTGATAGACATCAATTAATATACATCTAAATACTATCATGATCAAATCTTATGATAATGTAGAAATGGATACTTAAGGCAACATTTGTTTGCATGTCACCATGAAACCCTTTTCCATGTCATTAATATAGAGATTACATTTAATATTATTCTTGGTCATCCTTGGATCCAAGAGTTATGATTAGTCTCTTACACATTACAACAATGCATCAAATTCCCTCATTCAGAATTAGAGGTAAATATTCTTTCAATTTACAACCATACCAATATTGTAAGAACCTAGAAGTTATGTCTAAGAACAATAATTATTTCCCCAACATTAAATTTTTAGGAAAAAGGATAAACAAATAGTTATTGAATCTCCAAAATATGATTACTTAACCCTAGTGACCTTGTGTCCACTTATTCTAATCCACCTTCTATATCAATTTCCTCTCACTTTCCCATTAAAGAGGTCAGCATTGCCGTGTATACTGTTCATGATTTATTTTACATTGGTGAACTTTCAAAGTCCCCTAAATCTTATGGAGGACCTAAAAATATTGTAACCACTAGCATACCCAAGATGGTATGGTAAAAGAAGACCAATTCTCATCAAAACCAGCCATTTGTGTTTTTAAAAGATACATCACCAAACCATGATTGACCTACCAATTTCCAAGGATATCATTTATATGGTGATGGTTTTTGTGTTATTTAAAAATTATAAATACTCCATTCCTAATAGATTCATGGAAAATCATGATTATAAAATAAAGGGTATGGGGTCAAAAGTGCAAGACATTCTTTAACATGTCCCTATAGAAAAAAATATAGGAAATCAAGGTCATGAGTTCACACCCTGTATGGGTGACCCCATAGATTTAAAGAGTGATTATAATTTAACCATTAATGGTTTAACTCTTGATAGTGACACAACATCCCATTATAGCATCTACAATGAGTAATTCAATACCAATTTATTTGATACCAAATCCATTTTGATCATCACAACCCATTCTCCTCTTTCCCTCTATTTTCCCAACCTAATTGATTAGGACCAATAATATTTTATCATACCATTAGATGGTTTTAAAAATTAATAATAAACTACTAAGTTCATGGGTCTTAGAGATGGGTTTTTAGTTTTTGATCATAAATAAGGCTTTGACTTCACATTGGACAATGTTACCTACTTTAGAGAGAAGGTGAACTTGATGGATCTTACACACAGACATTTGTAAAGAATTTGAATAAGAGTCCATGAGGAAGGTATAAGCTATTTTTTATGGTTTTTATTTTTTATTTATTTCATATACCTTTCCCAATTTGAGAACTATGCTTAAGAAGTTATAATTTCTATTATTTTATGCTTGTTTTGCATAATAACAAGAAGTAACCTCTTGTAGATTCATGTATTTAAATTTGAGACATATAGTGGGACTATGTACCATAAAAATATCTTTTTAGGACTTTAAAGTCTTCTAATTACATAATCAGACTGTTCTTTAGTTATTATTTTCCCATTTTTCCTATAATTTTCACATGTTTTTCCTTTTGCTTATTGGTGGGATTGGCTTGATGATCAAGAGTATCAACCCCAAAAATGATGATTTTTACCTTTAGATTGGTGGGATTGTACTTATAAAAGTTATTGATATTGACTTGTACATTGGTAGGATTGCCTTGATAATCCATGAGATCACCCTACTAAAATGACAAATTTACATTCCTAGCTTTGTTGTGTTTTCTTCTGATCGATAGAATTAGCCTAAAAATAAGTGGAATTGATATAAAATTTTGGTATTAACCTATTAATAAATAAGGTTACTCAAAATTTAATTATGATATTTGTGGTTTTCTTTATTAAAATTAAAATATGATCTATTAAAATGGTGAGTTCATCATGTTAATCGGTGAGATCACCAAAACTATATATTTGATTCACTGCAGAATGGTGATATTGATATAGGATAAGTGGGATCATCTTAGATAATAGTGAGATCACCCTATGTGAAATTTATCAAGGCCTAAAACTGTAAAAATATAACTTCCTTTGATAGTTAAAATAAATTTTCAATCTCTTAATTTATTTTCTTGCAAGTTTTGATATCTTAAATGGTTATTTTACGTAATTAACATGGTAAATTTCATTCATATTTATATGTGGTTCATAACAAGGAGCATACACTTTGATTTCATGCTTATAAAAGCAATTATACTTCATCATTTGCTTAATGTGATTTTAATTTCTTGTTTATTCACATAAATTATCACATCTATGCTCTCCCCTTGGCCTTTTAGGGTCGTTGGTGACCAAAATCACATAGGTTACTTATTTATTATCTACCCAAAATATTGTTTAAATTATGCTCTTTTCTTGTCCATCTATAGGGTCTATAAAATTAGAAATAAACATGTCTTTCCCTTTTTTTAATTATGTGGGGTGGACTTCATCACCTTCTTACCAATTGGGACATCATTACCAAGCATTCATACCAACCTTGTTATCTAATGAGGCATATAAATTGAGGCTATGCTAGTGGTATATTATCTAGAATGTCCCTCACAACTTGACTCAACTAGCAGCACTTCACTAAAGTCTTATAGATGAATTGGTCTCAAAGGGACTAGACCCTTTAGTGAATGGCCCATTAAGTCATGACATCCAATTTAATGAATCATGCCTTTTGGAGATAATATAGAAATTCAAATTAAAATATTGGAATAAAAACTACTTTTACTTCAGAATTATCATTGATATTGTAGACATCTAATTTTTAACACTATTTGTGTTGAAATTGTCAATCTTACTTGAATAACACTCAAATGCACATTTTAGGTCAAAATCTATAAAGCCTCCTAAATGGTTTGAACTTGTCATTTACAAGTGCTAATCTAGGTCAAAGTATCCCTAAATAGGGAAATGCATTTTATGGGCCAGCTAACTTTGATCAGAGCATTTTGAGTCAAAATGACCATTTCACCATTTAGTGCTATGGATCACTCTTTTCTTCTAATTAATTGGTACAAACTATGTACCTTTATTATTTGCTACTAGCAACATCATAAATGGGAATACGATTCCAATGCATCTAGGATCACCTTCTAATTCTTCCTGAGTCAAATTATGACCCAATAATATGCCTTCCTGACCATTTAGATTAACTAAGGGCCAATTTTTAAATAATTGCACAAATGCTGATTAACCTTATTTAAGGCTAATTAGTCCAAATCAAGAGCTTAAGTGGTTTTTTAATGAGAGTTGTTGAATATTTATTTTTGAAAATTAGTTCTTATTATCTGCATCACCTAGTGACATCATCTATGGGGTGGCATCCATCAAGCCATAAGTGCATAAAATATCAGGATTATGGGTCACCCATGCCTAGTTAATGTCTTCCATGCTTCTTAAATGCACCTTCTTCCAAGTTCGTCTTGAGGATAATTATGGATTTAACTCCAAATATTAGGATTATCCTCAACTACACATCTCAATCTTGAGATGGATGGTTGAGGTCGATCCTAACCAATATCAAAAATCTATAAACAGAGAGGCCATGAACATCATTTTGAATCTATTTTGGTGCAAGGTTATTATGCTCAAATATCTTCAAAGCTTGAAAATTGCAAATTTATAATGCTAAATTGTTTCTATGAAGTTTCATTGATAGGCTAGTTTAGTGATTCCACATCAAGATCCTAGGTTTTGTGGAGTGTTCTTGAGGTATTTGAGGAGCTTACCACCATTGTTGACAAAGACAAGGATGCTTGATCAAGGGATAACATGTTTTTGAGCCACATGGGCATGGTGAATCCATTTGGGAAGGTAATATGGTGATTGATTTCCTTCATTTGTTTCTTTCTATTCTTTATAATTCCCATAGGAATAGATAGGCTTGGTTAGTTAGTTCTTTATGCATGTTTCATGATTTATGGACTAATGCTTGACTAACTTGCTTTGTAATCCTCCCTACATTTTGGCATACCAAGTGGGACAAGATGAATCCTAAACCTAAATAAAATCCTTTTACAACCTTAAAAACCTTATTTGAGCTTTCAAAACTCTTACAAATTAATTTTATAACTTTATTTTTCCATTTTTGGTTGCCATGGTTTTTACACTGTAACCTACATTGGTAGAAATATTGGCATTGGTTACTTGGCCTAATCGACGTCGATCAGTAGAACTGACATTGATTATATCTCAGTTGGCCATAACTAATGTCAGTGGGATTGATCGATGTTGGTCACTATGTTTTTTAAAAAACACAAACCCGAGACCTACTTTTCCAAAGTTTCTTGTTTTAAATTCAAAATGGCTTCAAAGCTAAAGGATATGCTAACAACTTTGCTATAGGATCAATTTTAAAATTTTCTTTAAACATGTTTAAAACACCTTTGCATGATTAAAAATGGATTACGAGCCTTGTTTTGGTGTTTAAAAGAAAAATTAGGTGCTTTTGGTGAATGTTTTCAAAGTTTACAACTAAGACCAAGGGGTCAAATTTGCACCACCAAACATTTCATTTAGGTTTAAAATTGAACACACTTATTAATTCTTGTTTAAAATAACTGATTAGATTAATATTGTTTGGTAGGAAGAATAATGTTGCATGTATTCTCTTCTATATTTCCCCTATAGGTAACCTTTGGAATCAAAAATGCCATTCCTATTGCACAAAATCTAGTCCAAGGCTTAGAAAGAATGTCACCTAAAACACTTCCCAAAAAATCGCTAAAGTTTTGGTGATATTGAAAATGACCCTAAAGTTTTTCTACTTTCATGCTTTCTTTATTTTAATTCATCTTGGCTTGCGAGGGGAACTTCATCACCTCTTGTGAGTTCTTTAGGGAAACTTTGACCAGGAGTTCCACCACCTGACATTGACTTCATTTGTCTCTTTTGGAGTTGAACATGGGACGTAGCGGTACTTTGGACATCGAACTACACTAAGCAAACAATAGGATGTAGTGGTTGTAAAAAGTACTAGACCTTTTTGCAACAATTCGAGTGATACAAACCTAAAATCCATGCTTTTATTTTGCATTGTTTGGCATGAAAGTCATTGTATAATTGATTCCCCTAGATTAATCAAAACTCGATAGTTTAATTAACCCCACATGCCATACCCTTGTTAGGATTTGGATGATTATACTTAGTATATTTTGGTCATTATTTTCTTGGTATGCTTTGAGGTTAACACTTGTTTGCTTGTTCATAGGCCATGTAAAAATAATGTATTTAAGTTAACAAGGGTAGTGTTATGCTGCCCAAATCATGTCAAATATTTTTTGTCCTTTGAGTTTTTGAAACATAACCATTAACCACATTATTTGAGTATTCTTATGTCTTTAGGATGCTCAATTTATTTCAAGACTTATTTACCATTGTACCAAAACCATTTGTTTCAAACCATTTTGTATATACCATTTGGACATTTGTCTTGTGCCATCATGCTATCCAATCTTGTCTAGCTTTTTCAATCCAATCCTAGTCTTCAACATTGCATTTTCAATTAGCCTTGTCAAGTTTGGATCCAAACATTGATTGATTTCTATTTAGGCCTCAATTCATGGGATTAGTACATAGATATTTTTCTTTTGGTTTGCATAGCTTCAATTAAATGATTATGCAATTTTGAACACAATTGATTGTTCTTTTGTTCGAGTGCCTATCCTCATCATATTTTGTGACTTTATTTGGGAAAATACAATGTTTCTTTGAAAAACCTTTAATGTTAGACATTTGGCGTTAGGTTGTTTACCAAATATTGGCACAAACTACTTTTGAGATGCAGTTGCACCCCTTTGACCAAGTTGAACCAAGTTTGAACCATTTATCCTTTGGATAATTTTTTAGGGTTTAGAGAGCTTTAAGTCTTTTTGTTTTTAGAGCTTTCTTCATTAAATGTAGATATGTCTAGATACACTTATGATGTAGTCATGGCTAAACCAAATTCTGATAGAATGGCTATACAAAATGATTTTTATGACTTTAGTCAAGACACTTATAGTGACAATATGGTTTGTGAGACAAATTTCTATCCATCTCACAAAAATTAGTCATGGGAACATGGTTAAGATCCAACTTATGATCCAACTCATCATTGGAATGATTGGGTTTATCAAGAAGACTTGGATGCTTTGGTTTATGTAAGTAATCAAACTCCATAATGTACCAAGATCACCATTTTAGGACCTCCTCCTTTGGTTTGTATGAGCAACCAAACTAATAATTGTCTGATCATCACCTTTTTAGGACCTCCTCCTTTGATTTACATGAGCAACCAGACTAAGAAGTGTCCAATTTTTACCAGTCTTGGCCCATCACCAGTTTTTGATGAAGCTATTATTGAAGAACCTCCATTTGATAAACCAATTATTTTTTATCCCATCTTCAATAGCCTAATCTTTGGAGAGTCCATTATTGAACCACAAGCCATTATTCTTGCTAAACCAAATTTTCCACACTTTACAAATTTTGTGACAATCTTCAATCCTAAACAAGAACCATCACCTCTTCAAAAGCCATCTTATGAGGATCAAAATGTGTTCAAAATTGACCTTTTGCAACCAATTGTGAACCAAAACAAACATGTTATTATTGAAAAATCTATTTGTGACAAGATAAAATGTGATAAGTTACTTATTCATATGTTACCTATTTTTAAAGAGACTCATTTCCTTGGCCAGTCTCAGTAGAGTTGTCTCTTGATCTTTTCCCACTCATTGAGGAGTCCAACTTTGGTAGACATGATTTTGTCAAGACGTCCATTTAGTCATTCCCTCTTTTTGAGGGGCTTCACTAAGATGAGTGGGTCTATGTTGAACCCTTCCAAAATGAATCAATTTTTATTGAACCCATTAGGCCATCACATGGTATTACTTGTCAAAAATTCAGTGTTTAATAGAACATTATCAAAATAACCATATCAAATGAAGAATTAATAATAGAGTCAGGCTATATTCTTGAATTGACATCATATTTGCATCAGAATTAGAATGAACATCAGTCTTAAAATCAAATTTAGAGTCCTTTGAGTTAGAATCAGAATCAGATTCAGAAGAAGAATATGTTTATGACTATTACAACATTGGTTATGGATGCCTCATAGTTTAATTTAAATATATTTGTGATCCTTATATGATTTTTGAGAATGATTACTTTACTATCGACACTAGTTCTCCTAGTATCTTCTATGAGGATTGTGCTACCTTTTACCATCCCATTATTACCACCCAACATAGTCACATTATTGACATTTAACTTCCCATAAGTGTCAATTAGGACCGATAGAATCACACTTTGTGGAACTACATCCATGGTAACATAGCATTTGAAGAAGCACAAGGAGGCCAAGACAACAATAATGTAGCAGAAGAACACTCTCCTAATGGGACCTTTTTAGAGGCACTAGGGGATAATCCAAGTCAGAACTCAACATCTTCTAATGACACCTTTTTGAAGGTGCTAGGGGACAATTAAAGTCAAAAGTCAACATTATTTAGTGAAACCTTCTCAAAGGTGCTACGAGACAATCAAGAAAACTTCATTGGTGAAAACCTCATTGAGGCACCAATAGTTGAGCATGAAATTTATTCATTATTTACTGAAGACAAAATCAAAGATCAAATCAAAAGAACTTCTAGTCTATAGCCTAATCAGATGGTAGCTACTCTCAAGATCAAATAAGAAAAAAATATGATGGTCATATCGAGAGCATCTTTAGAGGTCTTTGGACCCACCACAACTAGAATTATGTTGAATTTGGCATCAACAACATTACGTGTGACTAAAATTCTTGATATTCATTTGTTTCCCCACCATTATACTTTCAATTATCATTTACCATTCCATTTCATAATCAAACCTACCATCCATTATTTTTCCCTATTTGCCATCCATGATTGCACTTTCCTTTGTAGAGGCTATATAGATACCTTATCTTGATGTTTGAAGGAATCAAAATCAACGACCAATGAAGATCATGAAAGCATTCTTGATAACCAAATCTATAGGCCATTCTTGACAGAGCAGTCATTTAAATGAGTTGTAGGATAAAAATTAACATGATCAAGTATTCTATTTGTATCATTTTTTAATTGGGATGAGAATGTCCCCATCAATAGGAAAAAAAATCAAAAACCATACCCAAGCCAAAAACATGTATCATACCATTGTCATTGTTACATATCCATTGATCATTATTGTAGATCCTAGCCATTTACCCCTGCCACTTGGGGGCAACCCTAATACAATTTTATCCAATCTATCTAGACCATCATTATCCTTAGAAATGCCATTCAATCCTATCATTCCATTGTTATGTAGACCAAAGCCTATTTTTAGTCACCCTACCCAATCCTTTTTTGATCTTGGCTCATTTAGTTCTTCCCACACATTTTGTGAGATTTTTTTGATCCAGTTTCAATAATCAATCCAATCCATGTTTACAATGACAATATATAGAATTAGTGTGATAATTTATCTGGTAAGATATATTTCATCTTATATCCACATTTGTTTATGTGAGCTTAATTATAACTGCCTATGGACAAATTAGTGTTTCACTAGTCTTGCTACTAATTATAACTGCCTATGGATAAATTAGTATCATTAACCTATCTCATTGTAACTTAGTTATAACCACCTATTGGAATACTAGGGGAAACACTTGTTTATCATACATTTCCACATCACCTTGCCATTACTATTTTCATTTGACTGGCCATTTCTCAGATTTGAGAACTTGTTGGGACCTAGTTGGTTTTTCTTCACCTTTTATGTGGATGGAATTACTATGACTTGAGGTCATTTTAGGACTATTTAGGTGATTATCAATTAATTTTGATATCATCTTAGTCACCTTAACCTCTCTCTCATTGATTTATGAGCATGGGTCATTACAGTAAGCTTAGCTATCTTATTGGCACCTCTACTCTCAAGATGTGCATCTCCTCGACTAGATGGTTCCACCTTGTGCATATTTTATCCCAAAAACACCAAAAACATTAGAAATACTTTAAAAATACCAAAAACATTATAACATGATCAAAAAAATAACAAAAACATTATCTTATGCTTTTTTTTTTATATTTGTACATTCCTGTTCTACCATCCCACGCTCTCACCATTTTGTGAGCAACTGTTAAGTTTGAATGCTCTCACCATTTTGTGAGCAACTGTTAAGAAAGAACACTCTTTCCCTTTTGTGAGAAACTATTAAGAAAGCACACTATCACTATTTTTATAGCAACAATTAAGAAAGAATGCTCTTGTCATTTTGCAAGCACAACAACACCGTTTCATTTCATCTCATCCCACACACTTACCATTTTTCAAGATCATTCTTTCTCATCTCAGCAGTCTCTTCTTTACCAGACCATTCTCATTTATTTGTCGTATATTCCATTTCTTATATAACATTAATCATGTTGGTCTGATCATCATTTTCCTTCTATCCCATTTCTTGGGAGAACTACATTTGACCTAAAGTTCATGTTGGAACATGCATCTATGGAACTATGTAGGTAGTGTCCACTTGTCTTATACATTTGGAGTCACCTAGGCCAACCCCTTCCTTTTCTTCTCTTCCCATATTTCTTATGTCATTGTTCCTCTTTAATTAGGGGACAATTATTTTTTCATTATTCTTTGTTATAATGTGGTGGAGAGTAACGCCTCTACTGCACATGCATGAACATTTGTCTTTAAACTGCACTAGCTTGGTTTTTTATTTGTCTGTATTTATTTGATTTTTAATGGTCTTTTGTTGTGTTTTTTTGGTATTTCATTTTGCTTTCACACCTCTCCATTTATTTTCTTCTCCTTTTTTCTTTTTATTCCTTGTTGTCTCATTCTTAGTCTTGTGTTTCTTTGTCTTATTATTCTATTCCTATTTTGCTTTCTTCTTTTGTGTTCAAGAATGCCTTGATAGTCACATAGATCTTGATTATTCATATCTTGGTCTCATGTCGTTAAGATGTTCTTGCCTTTTATTTTTAAAACGTTCTTGTTCCTACTTAAGTCTTGATAGATCATAACTTGATTTCATGTTCGGTTCATTTATGTTTGTCTTTTCTTTTTTATTTAAATGTAAATTATTGTAACTCTAGTTTTGGTCATTGTTTTACCATTATCCTTAGTTATAGGTATTCACATTTGAACTAGCTCTGTGTAATTGAAATCCTATGTCATTCTAAGTTAGTCATACTTATGATGCCTAATTTCATTTGCTATAGCAAGAACTTTGTGCTCAGGTCTCAAGGTCTTAACATCAACATAAGCTCCAATATATGATTCTCAAGAACACTTTGAAAAACCTAGGCTCATGATATGGAATTAGGCTTCTAGGTAGCATGCATTTCAAGCTTATTTGTCTATGCTTAGATGTGCATCTTTTCACATACATTGTGAGTCTAATCAATTCTTGGTCATTTTTTATCATGCTTCCTTCCATTCTCTCCCAAACTTGGGTGAACTACATTGGCTTGAATTTCATGATAGAACATGAGTCTATGGAACTATGTAGGGAGTGCTCAATTTCTATTGAGGTCAGCTCAACTATCTCCATTCTTATGTTCATCTCTCTCATCACTTTGTGCATTCTCATATTCTTGGTTTTATATGGATTTTTAAGCCATTACACCATCACACATACGTTTGCACCTACTTAATTTAACCTATCTTTTTAGTTATATCATTGAGCTATTTTGCTTTCCGAATTGCCCATGCTGGGGTACAACATCTGAAACACATTTGAATCAAATTAGCTATACAAGGGCAAATCATTATTTATTCTTTATCAATGATCAAAATATTCCCTACTAGGGCAAGACTATTTTATCATGATCAAATCTGCTCTAATGGATTACTTATTATCTTCTCTTTGGAGACCCCATTCTAGTGGTGCTTCCCTTCTTGAATTATAACATTCTCCTTTTTCCTTTAATTCCAAGCTCTCCGCATTAAATCCCATGATGTAATTATTTTTATGTACAACTTATCTTGGGATTGATCAATGCCATAAGCATGCAACTTGTACTCTCAAATTGGGTACGTTTATAGTGAGTCCTTTACATTTATGGATTGTATCTTTCCCATTCCTCCCATCTCTGGGCCTATTATATTATGTTTTGATCATTGATGGTAATCATGTGTGTAGGCATTAGTTCCTTTGGATGTGATCTATTCCCTAGGTTAATCTCTCACTTTCTCTCTCTTTTTGAGAGTTCATCCTACTCTTTCATCCTAGTATGTCCTCTCGAGGGGGCATCATGGGTATGTTCTAATTTCTTCTTGACAACTCTTTTCTTTGAAAAGATGTTTCTTCACTTGAATGTCTCACTACACCTTATCAAATAGGGGCAAAATGTATACATCCAATTCTGTCATGTCCCCTTTTTAATTGACATGATCTGAGTTCATGGTTAGCCTATTATGCGACCTTCGTAGGCTAATAGGAGGGATAGAGGGTCATAATGGAGCTTGGCTTGACTTTGATTCATAGGATTTCTACATTTGATTTTCATTCAGGTTATTTTAGACATATTTGGCCAGGGCTCCTACTTTTTAGGGACATTTGATATGCAGCGGAGCACCTTTATTATGGTATGGTTATGTGTGGAATCACTCCCTGATTCACTAGCTTCGATCGGTTCATCGATCCGACATGTATTGAGGGAGATATTAATATTTGATTGATTTAATCAAATATTAATTATTTAGCCTATTTTTTATTAGAAACCCTAATTCTAATTTAAGAAACCCTAATTAGGGCAAGCATATCTTTTTGAGGGTATAAGGGTTTCTCATGGAGGCCATTGTTCATTAGCCATTGATTATTGATTATTGATTTTGAAGAATTTCTTCTGTGAAGACTGAGCCTAGGGTTCCAGGATTCCATTTGCATTGGAGAACATTCCCTCTTCAGTGTGTGCAATTAAGAGGCTGTGAAATATCAGCTGATCTATTGCCAAATTGAGAGATAGCTTCATCCAGAAGTTATCACAGAATTTACAGGGTTGAGAGATAACTTCACACAGAAGTTATTACAGATATTCTAGGTATTTATTAATTTATGTTTTGATTCAATAAATTATACAGCTAGAGATATTCTATGCTAGAAGCATATATTTTCAGATCAGGGGTTGAAAACAGGGAAGTTGTGCTTAATTGGCGGCCGTACGAAGTCCGTACAGGTCCGTACAAATCCATACAGACACTGACATCGGCTGACAGAGAGCTTCCAGATATCGACATCGGCCGATTGGAGACCGACGTCGGCAGATAAGGAACTGCAGTGACCGACGTCGGTAGTATATCGACTGACGCCGGTGACTGTGTGTTCGACACAGCAGGCCGAGACTTGCCAGAATTCAATTTGCACTTCCAGATTTGCAAAGCCAGGGTTTTCAAGACTGTATTTCATATTTATATGCATAATAAAGGACTGCAATTAAAATAGTTTAGAAGGACAAGTGATAACATCTGTGATTTACTATTGAAAAAAAACTATATTATTGTTATCATTCTGAATTTATTCAACAGAGATTATATCTTGGTTCAGACTTTTTTGTGTTGTTATATTTCCTGTTTGAAGGGGATATTATAGTGGTATCAGAGCTTTTGTCTTTGGTATCAGGGTTTTGTGTCTTTCATATATTCCCTATTTGGAGGGGATATTACAGTGGTATCAGAGCTAAATCTTGCCATCCTGAGGGTTTGACAGATCTTATGCAGCCACAAGAGTTGGGACCGCACAGGTATAACACACGCAGTAGAGCCTTGCTTGAAGGTACCCAGTTGTTAGATCAGCAGCGGATTATCATGAGTGACAGACGTGAGGGTAGCCCACCCAGGGGCCACAGGTATGATGCTGATCAGGGCACCAGAGAATTTCACCGTGCTATGATGACAAGTCAGCAACAGATGAATCAGACACTACAGGCACTCATGACTATGATAAGGGGTATGAATGCACCTGATGGACAGAACGGGGACCAAAGAGATGACAGGAGTGCTACGGTTAATCAGAGACCACAGCAGACTCACTCCAGAACAGCTGATAGACCTACATGCCCTTCATTTGTTCAAGAAGAACCAGAGGCACGAGCAGAGGAGGAGGCAGGGAATTCTCCATTTGCAGATGTTTACATGGCTGCAAATGATGAGTGGGACTTATTACCTCCTCATATTCAAGAGAGAACAACCTTTGATCGTTTTGTCAATTTGAGGAGAGAGCACTATAGATTGGCTAGACAGGACAGGAGACGTAGAGTCCAATTCAGTGAGCTGAAGAAGGCTACTGGTAAGCTTTCTTTGACTACCTTTGACGGCAGTGGCAAGATGACAGTGCAAGCTTGGGTTCATAAGCTTGACACCTTTTTGGCATTGAGACCAATGTCAGAGATAGAGGCCATCAAATATGCCACTTTGCACTTGGATGGAGTAGCACATGATTGGTGGTACCATGGTATGGTAACACTTCAGCATAACCAGGTGACAGAGTACCAGGACTTTGTGGATAGATTGGTTGAGCGATTTGACAGGAAGGATCCTGAGGTTTACTTTCAAGATCTGGCACAGTTGAGACAAACAGGTAACTTGAAGTCCTTCATTGGTGAGTTTCAGAGATTGGCAGTCATGGTACCCAATATTTCCGAGCGTAGATTGGCTCATGGAGGGATTGACAGAGCCATTGAGAGGGTGGATCAAAGCCTTTGATCCTCCTTCATTATAGGTAGCTATGAAGAAGGCGCGTAGTATGGAGATGGCAGCCCCATCCCATAAATTTAACTTCAAAGGTACTTCTTCATCTAGAGACCATAAGTGCTCCAACACAGATACATAGAGACCAGATTTTAATATAGATAAATCAGGTGTAAAGAATGACTCAAAGGCCAATCCAGCAGCACCACCTTTGGATCGTGAGGCGCTTAATGATCTACGTAGGAAGAAGCTTTGCTTCTACTGCAAAGGTCCATATGATATTCATCACGATTGTCCTTTGAGGCCTAAGGGCAAGGTGAATCGTATGATGTGAATATATTATGAGGATTCAGATTTTGAGGATTCTGAACAGCATAACAGTTCTAAGGGGGCAGAGGCAGAGGCTTCAGGGCCTAATGCAGAGGCAGAGTTAGAGCTTCACCTACAGGAGGCACGCATATCCAACATTCAGTCGGATGAGTCATTCAGACTCCGTGGAGTTTTAGCAGGGCAAAAGGTTATCACCCTTCTTGATACAGGGGCCACACATAATTTCATAGATGCTAGATTTGTGGAGAAGCGTGGACTCACTACCGTAGATTTTGAGGGCATCAGTGTTAAGGTAGCCGATGGTCACACTCTTAAGTGTGAGCGTATGATTAGAGACCTCCCATTGTGCTTGAACAACTATGAGTTCAAGGCTGATTATTATGTGGTAAACATGGGGGATATAGACTTAGTCTTGGGTATGAAGTGGCTTCATTCATTTGAGGAAGTTACTCTACATCTCAAGGACATGGAGGTTCTCTTTAATGTTGATGGGACGACACATATTCTTAAGGCAATACGGGGCAGCAGCTTCAGATATATGTTTTTTCATCGGATGGAGGTACCTATACCACATAACATGATAGAGGGTGATGACGAGAGCACATTGGCACCAACACAGGAGAGGTACGAGGACGAGCTTGGTCTTGAGGTGAGTTCAGTTCAGGAGTTGTCACATGTGGTGAGGACTCAACTTTCTATTACAGTCGGGTCACAGGTTGATGATGATATGACTATTTCTAGTTTTCACTATCCAGTTTCAGATATTATTCAGGTAAGGAGTTTGCTTGCTGATTTTCATTTATGGATTGGATGTTGGAGTGCTTATCTTAGTACTAGAAATGATGTGACACCATTACATGAGAGTTGGGATGGACATGGCATGGGGGTCATGTTAATTGACAGTAGTGGAGATCAAAACTATATTTGGGATCCAGGTGGATTGATTGATTTGTCATTCAGTGATTGCTTAAGGGCAAGCAATTTTAGGAGGGGCGGATTGTCATGTCCCCTTTTTAATTGACATGATCTGAGTTCATGGTTAGCCTATTATGCGACCTTCGTAGGCTAATAGGAGGGATAGAGGGTCATAATGGAGCTTGGCTTGACTTTGATTCACAGGATTTCTACATTTGATTTTCATTCGGGTTATTTCAGACATATTTGGCCAGGGCTCCTACTTTTTAGGGACATTTGATCTGCAGCAGAGCACCTTTATTATGGTATGGTTATGTGTGGAATCACTCCCTGATTCACTAGCTTCGATCGGTTCGTCGATCCGACATGTATTGAGGGAGATATTAATATTTGATTGATTTAATCAAATATTAATTATTTAGCCTATTTTTTATTAGAAACCCTAATTCTAATTTAAGAAACCCTAATTAGGGCAAGCATATCTTTTTGAGGGTATAAGGGTTTCTCATGGAGGCCATTGTTCATTAGCCATTGATTATTGATTATTGATTTTGAAGAATTTCTTCTGTGAAGACTGAGCCTAGGGTTCCAGGATTCCATTTGCATTGAAGAACGTTCCCTCTTCAGTGTGTGAAATTAAGAGGCTGTGAAATATCAACTGATCTATTGCCAAATTGAGAGATAGCTTCATCCAGAAGTTATCACAGAATTTACAGGGTTGAGAGATAACTTCACACAGAAGTTATTACAGATATTCCAGGTATTTATTAATTTATGTTTTGATTCAATAAATTATACAGCTAGAGATCTTCTATGCTAGAAGCATATATTTTCAGATCAGGGGTTGAAAATAGGGAAGTTGTGCTTAATTGGCGGCCGTACGAAGTCCGTACAGGTCCGTATAAATCCATACAGACACCGACATCGACTGACAGAGAGCTTCCAGATACCGACATCGGCCGATTGGAGACCGACGTCGGTAGATAAGGAACTGCAGTGACCGACGTCGGCAGTATATCGACTGACACCAGCGACTGTGTGTTCGACACAGCAGGCCGAGACTTGCCAAAATTCAATTTACACTTCCAGATTTGCAAAGCCAGGGTTTTCAAGACTGTATTTCATATTTATATGCATAATAAAGGACTGCAATTAAAATAGTTTAGAAGGACAAGTGATAAGATCTGTGATTTACTATTGAAAAAAAACTATATTATTGTTATCATTCTGAATTTATTCAATAGAGATTATATCTTGGTTTAGACTTTTTTGTGTTGCTATATTTCCTGTTTGAAGGGGATATTACAGTGGTATCAGAGCTTTTGTCTTTGGTATCAGGGTTTTGTGTCTTTCATATATTCCCTGTTTGGAGGGGATATTACAAATTCTTAACACTATTTGTGTTGAAATTGTCAATCTTACTTGAATTGTACTCAAATGCACATTTTAGGTCAAAATATATAAAGCACCCTAAATGGTTCAAACTTGTCATTTATAAGTGCCAATTTAGGTCGAAGTAATTCTAAATAGGGAAATGCATTTTATGGACCAACTAAATTTGATCATATCATTTCGATTCAAAATTAGCATTTCACCATTTAGTGCTCTAAATCATTCTTTTCTTCTAATTCATTGGTACACATCATGTACCTTTGTTATTTAATGTTGACAACATCCTAAATGAGAATAAGGTTCCAACACATATAGCATCACCTTATAATTATTCTTGAGTCAAATTATGACCTAATAATATGACTTTTTGACCATTCTGATTAACTGAGGGCCAATTTTCAAATAATTGCACAAATGTTGATTAACCTTATTTAAAGATAATTAATCCAAATAAAGAGATTAAGTGGATTTTCCATGATATTTGTTGAATATTTAATTTTTTAAAATTGATTCTTATTATCTACATCACCTAGTGACATCATTTATGGGGTGGCATCCATCAAGCTATAAGTGTATAAAATATCAAGATTATGGGTCACCCATGCCTAGTTGATGCCTCCCATGCCTCTTCAATTACCCTTCTTCCAAGGTCATCTTGAGGACAATTGTGGATTTAATTCCAAATATTTGGAATTATCCTCAACCACACATCTCACTCTTGAGATGGATGGTTAAGGTTGATCTTGACCAATCTAAAATATATATAAATAGAGAGGCCATGAACATCATTTTGAAGCTATTTTGGTGCAAGGTTATTATGTTCAAATATCTTCAAAGCTTGAACATTACAAAGTTATAATGCTAAATTGTTTCTACAAAGCTTCATTGATAAGATAGTTTAGTGACTCCACATCAAGAGCCTAGGTTTTCTAGAGTGTTCTTGAGGCATTTGAGGAGCTTACCACCATTGTTGACAAAGACAATGATGCTTGATCAAGGGAGAATATGTTTTTGAGCCACATGGGCATGGTGAATCCATTTGAGAAGGTAATATGGTGATTTCTTTCCTTCATTTATTTCTTGCCATCTTTTGTAATTATGATAGGGATGTATAGGCTTGGTTAGTTAGTTATTTATGAATGTTTCATGGTTTATGGACCAATGATTTACTAACTTACTTTGTAATCTTCTCTACAGATACAAGGGTGCAAAGGTATTATCCCCTAAATATTTCCTTTTTATATAACCTTTTGAGATAAGGGAGGAATCAAAACATCACCATAATTTACCTTATTTACATAATGAACCATTCAAATTTTAATCCTCTAAAAGGAGATTATATCTAAATGATCAATGTTTGTGTCTTAAACCTATGTTAGTTTCTAAGTTAAATTAGTAATTACTTGAGTATTTTATAAAAGACCTATTTTGTGTTCAAAACCACATCCAAATAGTACATAAACTTAAAAAAATTAAGGTCTTGAAACATGTATTCACATATTCACACACTAAGGTGTTATGTTTCCCACTTCTTGAGCCATCCTTCTTATATTTTGTGGCATTATGCCTTCCAATTAGAACATGATTTTATCTCATTTGGCACCATTACACTGCCCATTCCAATCTCAGATTAAAACTTAGATTTTATTATGTGAAATCCATTTCTAAAGTCTAAACTTATTTGATATTATTATAATTTAAAATTAAAAAATTATAGTGAAAGACTGACCAAGGTCTAATGGACCTTCTCAAATCCATGTACCATTTTAGGCATGTCTAGGTACACTCATATCAAAGCCTCGTACAACCATAGTCTTGAGGAAGAAAAATTATATGCTCCTTCTGGATACATTAGAAAATTTGAAAATAATGAGCATGGGGAAGACCACGCAACTCTATTTTAATACCTCCCTCCCATTACAGGATCTAGTCAAGGCCAAATTAAAAATCAAACCATGGAAGATAAATATGAGGTAATCCTAATACTGATAGAATCTAATGCTAAAATACTACCTAACTATCCCATAGAGTAATTACATATCATTGTTTGGGTAGATAAGTTACCTCAAGTAGTTATCGTTAACCAAAGATAGCCTCTAACCTAAAATTCAAAACCAACTATTGCATTGTCTAGCAAAAAAAAAAAACTTGTTAACCCATCCCAACATGACCATATTATTGATTTTAAAATATAGTAGATTAGCCAATGATATTTAGATCACATTATAGAATATTTGATGACTTTTATAGATGTAACTTTGTTCAATAACACCACATTTTAAAATAAAGCTAGTCACTTGAACAACCACAACAACCCTTGGCCATTTTTGTGTCTAATTTAGATCCATGGGATCCTTTTGGATATGAAATTATAATTAATATTTCATAATAAGTTGTACTTGACACATAACATACCCTTTTAAATCACCAAGAAGTCCTTTCCAATACACAACAAGTGCATGCTAATCTATAATTGTAAGTTGAAAACACTTCACCACCACATCAAGCAGTGAGTATATCACAACAAATATTGCCTACTTATTCTAATTTAAAAAAATTGTGACTTCTTGTAAACCAGTAGTAGGTCATTTTCAATTCACAACATCATATTCCTCATAGTTAGAAATAAGTTCCACCAAATCAATAATTCCTTACCAATTCCCATCTAAATCTAAACCAACAATAAGTTCCATATCAAACTTATAATTTACATTATCAAGTGAATATCCCTAACATAACCACACAAAGGGGGTCCATCTCTACTTACACTAACTCCAATCAAGCCCATCAGTCCATGAATACCCAAAAAAATATGGTCCACCATAAAGTGCTATCAATGTCCAAGAGTGGAATATGATGGAGATAGTCTCAGGACTTCAAACAAGTAACCAAAGCAAAAAAATATAAATTTTAGTAAATATTTCCCTACCTTTTTGACCTATGTTTTATCCAAGTACCTTTTCCACCTCATTTTGAACTACCAAGGTTTGAAAAATATAAAAGGAAGGGTGATCCAAGAGAGCATTTACATGCATTCTTTATCACATGTGAAGAGGTATCTTTCAACATTATCTATATGATTCACTTATTTTCACGTAATTTAGGTGGACATTCCTTAGAATGTTTCCTCAAATTGACAAACGTATCGGTGACCAATTTTGATGACCTATCAAAAAAATTTGTCAATCAATTTTCCTATAACATAAATCATGATTTGACTATAGTCAATTTATGTAATGCTAAGAAACATGGTGGAGAATACAAAGGTGGAGATCCCTAATGAGTCACTATTCACATAATTTATAAATAAATAGTTAACTAGTATTTTTTCACAAAACTTGAATGATAAGGTTGCCTATAATCAAAGACATCATTGTGAAAACACATTTGAAGAGATCATTTATAAAGGGGTGTACATTGATAATGAACTTAATTATAATGGTTTAGTTAATATATACTCTCAATCCAAACCACCAACATAGACTGAAACACCAATTCAAAAAAGTGTAATTTAAAATCTTAACATCTTTGATAAGGACAAAAACATGGTTGGATATGGGGTTACAAAATCAATACATGTGTAAATGTTTTAGACACCACATGTCTAAATTACCCCATATAATCAACCACCCACCATACAAAAAGCTCCGTCATGATGGAACGCTTTCAAAATAGAGTTTTTAGTAACTTAGGGGATCCCATTGAAGTGGTGTTTCAAAAATTAGTTACAACTAATACGATTATTTGGATAGTTAGAAAACCCTTTTCACATGGACAATCCAAGATATCATACTACTAAGAGAATGAGTACTTTGACTACATTCAAGTCAGTGAATAAGAAATCTATAGATATGTGAAATTGAGGCATATTATCCAAGATCTTCTCAAAAATGGAGAAATTAAGTCAAAGAAAAGAGATCCCAATACTAATCAGGATATGGGTATTTACAAATATACCTTAACAAATCATAACAATAAACATCAAAGGAATATTTAGAATCATGGCCAAGGTCATAATTATAATTAAACATAAGTCCAAAATTAGAACTAAGCCAATAATAATCAAGATCAAGACACACAAGCAAACCAAATTGGTTATCACAATGTACCATGAAATTATGTCAATGTTATAGGGTAAATTAAAAGTACATCATTAATATTAAGTTCATCCCTTGTACACCATCTAACTCTCATCAGAGTGTTATCCATTCTAATTTTGGACTTCCAACTTTGTTTATAGATAATTTCACACAAATTAAGAGCACTTTAACCATGCTTCAACCTTAGGTAGTTACTAGTCTTAGACCTCTACCTAATTATTATAATTTAAGTAACTCTTCCCAAATTGAAATTACATAGTTGTAGCTAGACATCCATGAGTTACCCTCCAAGTCCCTTTTCTTTCTTCTAATACCAATCCCATTCAAGACTGCAACTGCACCTTCTAAATCTAAGCCATCTCACCTTATTATTTATAAAAAATATTATATTGGTGAATAATTAGGCAAAACTCCCATGTATATTTCCATCATAGATATCTTGCGTATGTCAGAAGTTCACAAGATAATATTAAATGACCTTTTATAACAATCCAAGGTGCCTAATGACATTTATCCTACCCAGTTTCAAACATCTATGGAGAATTTGTCCATAGGGCAAAAAATTACATTTGATCAAAGTGATATTTCATTCCTTGGTCCCCTATATAATAATCCTCCATTATTTAAGCCATAATTTCCCACCACAAATTCATGTGGGTTGTCATAGATAATGTTTCATGCTTGAATATAGCTTCGTTGAAACTAGTCCAACATTTGGGATATATAACAATGAATATGCAAAAAATACTATCATGATCAAAGCTTATGATAATTTATAAATGGAAACATCAGGTACCATTTGTCTACATGTCACCCATGACACCCTTTTTCATATCATTAATATAGAACTTCCTTGTAATATGCCTTTTGGTCATCCTTATATCTATGAAGTATGATAAGTCCCTCCCACATTACACCAATGCATCCAATTACCTCATCCTAGATTAAAGGTCACTATTTTTGGTGATTTACAACCATACAAATATTTTAAGAAACTAGAAGTTGAGTCTAGGAAATATAATTATTACCCTAACACTAAATATGTAGGCAATAAGGATAAACAAATTGTTATCAAATCTCCAAAATTTAATTACATTTACCCTAGTGACCTTGTGTCAACTTCTTATAATCCACCTCCTATATCAATTTCCTCTCACTTTATGATTAAAGAGGCCATCATTGCCACATATAATATTTAGGATGTTTTTCACATTGGCAAATTTCCCAGGTCCCCTAAATTCTATGGAAGACCTAAACCTATTGTAACCACTAGCAGACCCAACATGGTATGGAAAAAGAGGAGAAATTTTCATCATAAGTATCCATTTATGTTTGTAAAAGATACGTCAACAAACCATGATTGACCTACCAATTTTGAATGATATGGTTATACGGTGATGGTTTTGTTGTGTTCTTTCAAAATGCTAAATACCTCATTCCTAATAGAATCATCGACAATCATGACTATAATAGAAAGGTTATAGAGGCAAAATCACAAGGCATTATTAAGCCTATACCTATGGAAAAACATATAGGAAATCAAGATCTTGGGTTCACACCTCCTATGGGTAACCCCATAGACTTCAAGAGTTATACTACTTTATCAACTAATAAATAAACTCCTAGTAGTGACACACCATCCGATTATAGGACATACAATGTGTTTGTCAATACCAAATTATTTGATACCAACTTCATTTTTATCATCACACCCCATTCCCCTCTTTCCCTCTATTATCCCAACCTAATAAATTGGGACAAATAAAATTTTATCATCCCGTTAGATGATTTTCAGAATGAAGAATCAATTACTAAATTCATGGGTCTTAGAGATGGGTTATCAATTTATGATCATAAATAGGTTTTTTTACTTCACATTGGCCCATGCTACCTACTTTAAACCATTACCACATAATTTAGTTGTGGATTAATTTTTATTTTTCATTTGTAAATATGAAAAAATGATGCATTCATGTTCACATAATGTAATAATTGAGCATAATTCCTTTTATTTTCCCTTGAGGTAAAATAGTGATGAGAAGTAATAAAGTAATATAACATCATGATGTATATGGTTATTGGTTAACCACATATAAAACCATATTGGTTGTTTATAGGTTGGTGGTAAGTTGAGTGTAAAACTATCTTGGTTGCTTTTAGCTTGTTGGTTATGCCAGTGTAAAACCATCCTTGAGTTTATTCATTATCTTGAGAAAATAATCCTAGTCATGAGAAAGTTCCATTGGTGGAAGTTGTAGTATAGAATAATATTTTCCCCATCTTTTCACTAAGGAGGGCAGGAATATGAGGAAAATTATTTAGTACTCACACAATATTGTAATAGTTAGATAAATAATTATGTGAGTTGATAACTCACATAGATAATAGATAAAGATGTGTGAGAGAATAAAGGTGTAGAGAGTGTTTTGTGGGAGAAGATAAGATATTGAGGATGAGGATTGACTCCTTGATTTAAAGAGGTCCTCAACTATTTATATGTAATCCTCTCATAAAATTATACATCTTGAATAATATATCAAATAGAAGTTTAATTCAATGTTTTTTATGTGTTGAATGTGTCCAAATCTAGTTTAATTAATTAGTGTGAATAGAATAACAATTAGTTAAAATTGACACAAAGTGTATGATTTTAGGTGTCCACATTTTTATTTATAAATAATTATATTTTTATTATCTTGAAAGAGAGAGAGAGAGAGAGAGAGAGAGAGAGAGAGAGAGAGAGAGAGAGAGAGAGAGAGAGAGAGAGAGAGAGAGAGAGAGAGAGAGAGAGAGAGAGAGAGAGAGAGAGAGAGAGAGAGAGAGAGAGAGAGAGAGAGAGAGAGAGTGCGTGCGTGCATGCACTGAATGATAAATACAAATAGATCTTGGACATGAAAACAAAATAAAGAGAAAAATCAAAATAACTCATGAGAAATAAAAGTTACAAGGCAAAAATCCAAGGAATCACCACACCAAAAAATCTAGTCTTCAAAGGAAGAAGAGAGTAATAATAGGTTAATCCAATTACAACTTGGGCTCCCACAAAATCTTAAAATTTGGGATGCACTAGGGTTTGTCAATAAACCCACATCACCAATATTGTACACTATTCATAACTAATCTTTTTTCTTCTTTTATTTAAAAAAGGGTGGTAGAGATGTTTGTCAAACCAAACATAATGATAGGTTCATATTTCATGACCTAGTTACCTTTCTCTAATGATATAATGGTTTTACCTTCTACCTCAATCTATGCAAGTAGATTATTCTTATTGTAATACTTCTCATTGGAATGAATTTAGAGTTGTGAACTAAACGTCACTTTCCAATCTTAGATTACTTGTTTTGGTCATTTGATGATTAATGCTTCTTCTTTATATGGAGCTTGGAGTTGTTCCTTGGTTTGGAATTATACTTAGAATATTTAGAATGTTGCTTGGTTTGAGACATAAAATAAATATTTCCTTGGATTATAACTTTCAAGAAAATATGTAAGATTATCTAATTAAATATATTTGCAATAAATCCATATCTGACTATATATGTGGTCTCAATTCTAAACTAGACTTCAATAAGGTTTTGTTTTGAATCTCGATCCCATGTTTGGACACCAAAGTGTGAAATATATCTATGTATTGTTACATAGATTGTTCTTTTCCTTGGTGTAACTGAGATAACTTAATGTAATTTTCATCATAGTTCCCAAAAAGACAATAGGTTTTTTTGAGTGCTTCTATGAAACAAATCCATTTGTTTAAGTTAACTTCATCTTCATGATTTTTAAGTGAAGTATAATAGTTTTCCTAGCATTTATTTATAGATAAAGAAAATTTTAGAAGAGAATGTAATATTTTCTATTTAAAGAAATTATTAACCACATAATATGAATAATTTAGGTTAATCCAGATATCTAGTCCATATACATCTATTTTTCCTTAAAACATAAGAATATCTAGATTGAATTATACCTTGTATGATGTCTGACCACGAAATGAATGAGAGGTGTTGGAAGGAGTATGTTTCTTGAGAAATAACAATAAATGAGAGAATATACTTATTTTTCCATGTGCATGACATTCTTCTAAAATTTCTCATTATCTTTGTAATGCATCCTCTATCATCTTTTGGAAAATTTCTAAAGTTGGTGTCATCGAAGATTTATCTACCATTTGAAAACATGAAGGAAGGTGCAATGGAGGGTGACAAGTTTCAAGCCCTAAATTTTTAAAATTAGACCTTACATGAGTGGGCATACAAACATATATGAAGTTTAAATACACCATGATATCACTTAGAAGTGATATAAAGTGTGTATGTATTGATACCAGTGATCTAAGACCTAGGAGGAGATCCAATGTATAACCAACATAAATAGATTTAAGAGGGTTATGAATGGAATAAAATTATGAATGATAGAGGATATGAAGGTGAGATGTATTAAATAAAATGAAATTAAATAATACACCTAGACAAATAGTGTAGCACTATAATAACAATGTTTATCTATGCTATGTTTTTAATAATATTTGAGACATCAGATGTATGGTGTCTATAGAATCCATAACTTCATTTTTACCTACATGACTAAATATAAATAATATAAGTATAGATTAATATAAAATGGAGGGATATGAAACTTTAATTGAACCATTAAAAAAGTTGGTAACAACTATTTCAAAACATTCATATTTCGACATTACTAACTACCATTACTAATGATTTGTGGTCTACAATAATGACACTACAAGAGTTGTGTATTAGTATATAAGTGAAATTAGATATTTCATATTGACACATAAATGTCAAACCTAATTACAATGTTCTTAATGCTATAACAAAACTAGATATACAACGATAGTAAAATATAATAATATCTAGTGACCTAAATCCTCTTAAATCAACATGCCCTAAGTAGATAGGTCATTGTTGACAAGACCTCAAATTTCTACATGTATGAATATGAAAATATAAAATTCCCATTTTAAGATATTAGGGGTTACACATAATTTATACCCATATGGAGATCACGACAAGCCCGTAGATGAAGGTGTATAGCTACCGAATTTGAGCGAGAAATCAATAATTTATTTATCTATTTTTTTTGTAACTCAAGATTATTTTTTGTATAGTCGTAAAACGTAATTTTGCCTTTCACCTTACAAATCAATAATTTATTTATCTGTTGTTTTTGTGACTCAAGGGTTAATTTTTGTACAATGGCAAGAAACGATTATTCGTTTCACTAAGAAATGTATTGTGCAAAATAATATATGGTCAGATAAATATTATTTGAAATGATGTATTTTACTTTTTTAAATCTTTTATGTTTTTTTCTTTTACTCGTTATATTTACTATTTTCATAGTGCGCCTTTATCTTTTTATTTTTTTGGTTTGATTGGATGTATTTTATTTGTATTTATACTTTTAGTTTAGTTTAGATTTTTTTTTAATATTATTGTTATACTTTTATTTTTATTTTTATCATGTCAGCTTTTAATTAGTTAAAAGTAAAAACACACATCATTAAAATTTTATAATTTTTTAAATGTTATTATAGGAACACTTTATCAGCGTAAATAATAAAATTAATCATTTTATTAAAAAACTATGAGTTCTTTTTTTCTTAGATAATAAAATTGTTGTTGTAGAAGGGCCTGATTTTAAAATTTCATTAAAAAATGGATCATCTGTAAACATATATTTCTTTTAAATTTTCATATAAAATATCATTTTTATATAAAAAATTTAAAATTTTAAGAGGCCATTAAATTAACAAGGCTATTCAAAATTTTATACAACACTCTTTCAAAATTTTAGAAAGCCACCTCCATAAAACTATAACATAATACAATGCATTTATTATAATTATAAGGTGAAAATTTTTACTCATATTTAATTATTTATTTAATTTCAGATTTGAATTATATATATATATATATATATATATATATATATATATATATATATATATATAAATCAAAACATATTTTTTTTCCATATAAAACAATATTTCGATAGAAATTGGACTCATAGTAGGGAGTCCCTTCCAATCTTTCTCACATACTTAAGTGCATAATCTTTGTACATCCAATTTACAATGAAACTTATTTCTATCTTTTTAAAGATGTTCAAGAAAAGGTGGTGCCTCTCTCAAGAAAAGTTTAAATAAAAAAAAGTTTCATGTCATTACAACTTTCTAACCCTCTAAATGCCACTATAAGAACACTTTATTAACATAAAGAATAAAACTAGTCTTTTATTAAAAAATGTGTTTTATTTTTTTAAGATAATTAAATTGTTATTATAGAGGGGGTCGATTTTAATTTTTCATTAAAAATGGACTATTTATTTACATATAATTATTATAAATTTTCATCTAAAACATCATTTTAATATTAGAAATTAAAATTTTTATGAGACCATTAAATTAACAAAAGCTTTTCAAAATTTTATTCAACACTTTTTCAAAATTTTAGCAAGCCTCCTCCATAAAATTATAACATAATACAACACATTTTTTGTAATGATAAGGTGAAAATTTTACTCATTTTTAATTATTTATCTAATTTCAGATCTAAATTATCATATATATATATATATATGATAAAACAAAAACATTATTTTGTTGTCCATAAAAAAACAATATTCTTATAGAAATTGGATGCATGCTAGGGAGTCTCTTCTTCCATACTTAAGTGCATAATGTTCGTACATTCAATTTACAAAATTATAGTAAGAAATTTATTTCTATCCTTTTTTAAGATGTTCTAAAAAAAGTGATGCCTCTCTAAAAAGAAGTTTAAAGAAAAAAAATTCACATTGACATTTATATTGGGGTTGATCCACCTTCAACCATCTCAAAATTTATATTTCTAAACACTTTATTAACATATAACATCTAATAAATGAAAAAATATCTCAATAAAATTATATTAAAGGATGATTATTAAAACTAAAAAATCAAAAAAATGTTGATAATAAAATTAAAAGAGAGAAAAAATTCAGCACTTAAATAAAATGTGTGAAAATAAAAAAATTCATTTTAAATTTTAAATTCTGGAAGAAAAACAAATCAATATTTAATTAAAAAATATATATATATTATTTTAAACCATTGAAATTTTAAATATGAGAAGAAAAATGAATTCGTAAAAAATTAAAATAAAACCTTATTTCAAACTATTTAAAACTTTAAAAAACAAAATTTCAAATTATAAAAAATCATCAAAATTGATTTTATTTTATATATTTAAAACACAAATTAAAAATCATGCAATAAATATTACCTAACAACTATCATCTAATAACTATGTCAAAGAATACAATTTCTAATCTATGATCTGTTTTCTAAAAAAATATTCTCAATATCCATAAAAACAATCGCTACATTATAGATATAATAACTGCCTTACAAATTAATGTAAGATTGAATAAAGAAACTTATGTTAATAGCATAAGTTTAGAAGTTTTATTTACATGATAATGCAAGAGAACTATCAGTTAGCTTGCCTATGCTTAGAGATGAAAAAATGCAACATATTTAGTAGTTTATTTATTTATTGATGAAGAGGCAATTACAACTATCAAAAATTAATTATTCGCTAAATTTCAATATTTATACAGTATTTAAATCTCTGTCAAGAGTTTTACTCACTATTTATGCACTTCAAAGTCTCACTATTTATGCACTTCAACACGTGTATTGTAATCAGATAAATTCATTTACCTGTAATTATTTAACTTATGGTGACGAATGATTACCATTAATATAGGTGATCAACACTTGCCGTTAATGTACACTTAG
This sequence comes from Torreya grandis, assembly GCA_037957365.1. Lineage (NCBI taxonomy): Eukaryota > Viridiplantae > Streptophyta > Pinopsida > Cupressales > Taxaceae > Torreya > Torreya grandis. The sequence continues at coordinate 526,529 of JARHVA010005967.1, read as the reverse complement.
ATTTTATGGTCTAAGTTGATATGTTAAACTTTGATGAGTAAATGCATGTAAGGTAGCAAGTGGTTCGCATGTCCCTGAAGGCAGGTGTCCATTGTAGCTGTTTCGCATTATGCAAATTGCGTTGTAAATGTGTATGCCACCTGCACAAGCAGTTGCTCACATCAAAAATCACACACTCTATATTTTAAATTCTGCCACGTGCATATAATCATCAAAACAATCCATCGTTAAAAAGCTCTTATAATATTTGCATCAAAACATGTTTAAATACAACGGCCTTCTCCGATGGCATGCATTGGTTTACAAAGTAATTGTTAATACCCAATTTGAGCTTTAAATGTTTATGCCGGACAGCGCTATTCAACCACTAGTTGTTGGAAAGGGTCCATGAAATAAGTAGCAGAGATGGCGTCATTTATAATTTTCTCATATTGTGTTCTCCCGCAGTAAAAGGCTTTTTGATTAGGCACAGTTGGACATGGAGGTGGAGACATCTGGGAAATCTTCAGCCACTATTTAAGAATGCATTCATAATAATGTTTGCTCTTCAGGCTTTGTTTGCTTATTGTCAGCTTATCTTTTGTTTGCATGATTTGTAAAGGAAAATAAACTCGCTTCTTTCTTTTTCCTTTCTTTTTAATTTCATGTATTGTTTCTACAGGTTCCAAACGAGCAGAAACTGTCTTCACTCTATATCTTTCAAATAATACGGTAAACAACATCAGAGTAGACTATGTCTAGTATTTTGCAGCAAGATTACCCGAGGTGAGGTCTTGCTAAAAGGCTTGGTTTTTATGCCATATAAGATTACAAGAAACTTATATATTAATTTATTGTTTCCTTTTTCTAAGCAATTTAACTGATACTGTTCAGTCTATGCATATAGCATAATTTTAATCTGTCAGTGCTATTGATCAATAAACTAAGGGCTTAAAATTTATATTTGTTTACTGTATTTGTTGTAAATGGTATAACAAATAACCATAAAAAGTAAAATAAATTAATGTTAACTGTAATAGCGATGCGGGTAATTCTAAATTGCAGATTTTTCACTGCTTCAAAATCTGAATTTCTACCCTGGGTCACTTATCAGTGAAACGCACATTGTGGCAATAGTGATAGCCTGTAGTTGTCTCTGCGTCAGCTTAACCGTGACAATTTTCATTAAAATTTGCCATTATTTCACACTGGAGACGCGATTCATGTGCATTAATAACGTCGTATATGACCAAAATACAAATTTGTCAAAGTAAATGCTTAAACATGACATTGTTTTGATTTTATTAGACATTAATATAATAATGTGACTGTAGTTATTGGTAGAAAGGGATATGCAGTTTTATTGGCCGTATGCAACCAAAACAAATAACATGAAGAAGTTTTCATTTTCTATCACATTATGAAATTGTAATTAACCAAAAAAAAATTATGTATAAAAGTTTTTGATTGGATTTTTTTTTGATAAAGATTATTTGAAATTTACTAAATAACCAAAAAAAAACTAATAAATTATTCATATATTTTTCAAAATATTATGTATCAGTTATAATTTTAGCTTGCAAATGAAATTTAATGATTTGAAACTCTCATGCTAATTAATTTATATAGGTGAAAGTTATAATACCTGGCATAAGTAGGTACTAATAAGTCAAAATTTCCACGCTCTTGTATTCGTATTAGAGTATCTTCTACCTTTTTTTTGGGTTATGTGTAGTTTAGTTGTAACTATGGTGATAGCACAAATTGCAGTTAGTGAACTACATTGTGTTAATGTAAAGAATTCTATAATAATAAAGATTCAAATTAAAAATATATTAATAAGTATGTACCTGCATCTGAAAACATCTGAAACTCAAAACCAAACAAGAAAATTATAATTTTTTTAATTTTAGGGAGTCTAAAAATTTTATTTTGATATGAGGCAGATATTAGTTGTAGAAATGTATTATTCTAAAAAATTTATGTGTTTATTTGTTATCAATTTAGATTAAGATCTTTCAGTGGTCCCCCTATCATTTTTCTTGCCATTTCTCTTGTTTTTATATTTTTCTCTCCTTCCTTATTTGTTTGATGTGGCCCCACAATCATATCCTCACTACTACATAATATGTTACTAAGTGAATAGAGGCCACTCCCATCATTTATATAACTGGCAAAGTAAATTTACAAATTCATTTATTTCCACCTCATTTGCTGATATGATAGGGTATGGACCTTTTACGCTTAATACGGAATTGAGCACAGATGGATTTGACATCTTTTTTTTGAATTATCCACCATTATCAGATATAATGGTGGATCATTCAAAAATAATGACGTCAAAGCCCTCAGTGCCCAATTCTGTATTAAGCATAAAAGGTCTATGCTCTATTTTACTCAAGGTAATGGCCAGGCTGAGGCATCAAATAAAATCATTATTAATATTTTAAAGAAGATTTTCGATGAATTTGACCATGATTGACACTTGTAATTATTCTCAACCTTGTGGGCTTATTGTACTAGTACCTGCATGCCAATAGGAACCATACCATACTCATTTTTTGGGTTCTGATGCCATTATCCTAATAGAGATCGATTCTATCTCTCTACAAATTACCTTATAGAATATAATAGATAATGAAGAGTATAGAGTTACCATATTGAAATATTTTGAGCTCTTGGATGGGAAAAGGTTATCTACATTATACCATTTGAGAGCCTATCAAAATTGGTTATGCCATAACTATAACAAATGAATTTTTCCCATAGAGTTTGAAGTTGGTTATTTAGTAGTAAAAGAAAATCAGATGAATACCAATGCTGAGCACAAAAAGAAAGTCAAGTTTTAGGCTAATTGGTTGGGTATGTATGCTATTTCTACAAATTATATTTTTGGGACATATAGTTTGGCCACCCCAAAGAGACAAGAGATCAAAGAGCTTATGAATATTTTGCATCTCAAATGCGTCTATGCTTAACTGATTTGAACCATTATCTATGAGAGGCCCTTGTTTGGGGACATCCATTGCACCATTCACCCTTTGATTACTAATCCTTGAACCATTATTTTTTTCCTCCCATTTCCTATTACCATCATGATATTGATTATGACTAACATGTATTAAATGCAAATTTAGATAATTTTTTTTGAAGGCACTCTAGATTCATTAGCAGCAACATCCTTTTTTTAAACAAGTGTATCAGGGTACGTTAATATGTGTGTTACCTACTTGATAGTTTTTTTTGTATGTCCTCTAAATACTTATCCCAATTTATTTCCCCATATTATTTCCTCATTGTGTGCCTTCCTATTCATATCTTGTGGTTGTGTGGTATTTACATTTGCCTCATGTTTTGATGTTTGTTTATGGTTGTTATTGTGGTGGCCTAATTAGTTATTGTTTGAGCCCCTACCTCAGGTTGTTTTTCATTTCCTAGATAGTTCCTTGTACATTTGTGAATATTCCCTGGTTTTATTTATTCCAAGAACCTAAAAAGTTTTTAAAAAAAATGATAAACATTGGCTTAAAATCTGCTTGAGAGATATAAATCCACAAAATATTTGGCCCTTTTATCACCCTTTTCACTAGTGAATCTTGGTCCTATAATGGGTGGTAACCGCTTCTCTAATCCTGATCATTTTCACTCATCATTACCATTCCTTCATTATATCCTCCCACTTATGGGAGACCTACATCAGCTTGAGGTCCACATGGACTATGTAGGTAGTTTTTGGATGCATGGGTAATCTTGTGTCATATCAACCACTCTTCATTTCTACTTTTTCCCATTTTTATTTACCATTATATTACAATCTCACCATTCTGCAAGTAATTAATGTCTTAGCTCTCATCATTTTGTGAGCAACATTTCTCTTATGCACTCACCATTTTGGGACCAACCATTGTCCTACATTATCACCATTTTGTGATCCCTTCCTATTTTTCCTCTACAAATCATTCTTTACCTACTTCTCATCACTTTTATTCTATCCCATATCCTAGGAGAAGTACATTTGGCCTAAGGTCCATACAGACTATGTAGGCATTGTCCATTTTCATGGGACATTTGGGGTTAGATTTTCCACCCCTTATTATTTTATTCCCCCTTTCTTGGGATTGATCATCAGTTCATCCTATCTATCATCACCTTGAATTGAGGGTAAAGTATCCAAGCGTAATACCTTATTAATCACACATGAACAATTTTTGATTACGTAGTTGAGTTTTATCTTCTTACATTGTGCTTTTGTCTATTTTACTTATCTAATTATTTACCTAATTATTTAAATGTTACTTGTTTTATTTTTTATTTGTGTTTAATGCAATTTTTTTACCCTCAAGTCTCGATATTTCATATCTTGACCTTAAGTTGTTTATACTTGTATTTAATTTTTTTAGTTTGTCTTTTGTTCACGTGTTATGTTTTACACTTAGGTATTGATGTTCTATGCCATGATCTTAAGTTATGAATATTTTCACCTAAAATAGTTCCTATGCAATTGGTGTGAAATGTTATCATAGGTTATTTATACTTATGGTGTATATTAATTTACAAAATTAAAAACCAAGTGCTCAAGTATTATATAATGTTGCACCAAAAGCATTTCTCCAAGCATGATTTATTTATCTAAAACGTGATCAAAATATTATTTTCATTTTACATAATCACATCAAATGATAAAATTTGAAATACACATGGCTATATTTATGGTAATAAGGACATACATCTCCTAAGTAAGCATACACCATTTAATCATACCACATGCTACATCTATCAGACAAACACAAATTACAATATCAAGTAGCCAGAAAGATAACAAAATCATGACAAATAAATGAACATCAACATCCATAATATGTTAAACAATCAAAATCTAACATCTCATTAAAGAAAATAAGGAGTAGCATGTTTAACAAAATAATATCATATTTTGTGTACAACATATATGTAAGGAAATCTATGTCATATATAGCTAAAAACATATATTTATACATTGAAATAATATATACATCTCATACATATAAAAAATGTGGAGCTACAACCAAAATATCAGCTCTATCTCTATGCCTCCTGAGGAAGACTCTACTCAAAATTATGCCTTGTACCCCACACTTGTAGATACAGTGGTAGTGGCCCCATGACTCTTTGATGTAATGTGGGCTAGTCCACTAATATCTCTAAGGTTATCATATGATGTGATCTAGATGTCTCATTGGTCCTCTAACTACGTGTGTACTCTCTAAAGGAAGTATCTCTACACTCTTGTAGCACTGCTAACTCATATAGTCTTTGATAATAAGTATCTTCATACTGTTTGATTATTTTATGATCCAAAAATATTTTCAGTTAGTTTTGTTTAGTTTTTAATAAATGAGTTGGTTCATGAGAATTGATTTTATCCTGTAACCACCTAGTGAAAGTTTTATATGGTTTCACCTCTATTTCTAAATCCATCCAAAATAATACAATTAAATATTTTGAGGAAAAAAATTCATGATGTAATTTATATGGTTTTTCTTGCTGATATCTAGGCCAACAGTGGTATCAAAGCCATATATAATTAGAAAGAAGGATTGAAATCCCTGGTTGAGAGTTGGAAAATCTTTTCAAATCTATATTGTCTTTGTATCGATGGCAACCACTCCAAAGATAAATATGCATATAGCTTTTGGTATATAGCATGAAAGTTATTTTGGTATGTAGAATAATTCTGTAGCATTCAATTTTTTTTAAAAAGGGGGGAACATAAATATTTTAAAGTGGGTGAGACTTTGTTTGAAAATTTCTGAAGTATATCGCAAGATACAAGCCAATGTAGTATTTTTTTTAAATGATTTTTTATTTCGGTAAAAAATAAAATTCAAATTGAGAAAATGCATGTCTTCATTCCATACGGTGATGACCTAAGGTGAAGATAAACTCTTTTAAGGTCATTTTTTTTATATCTTGTAAAACATAATTGAAATCAAGGTAGGCACAACTAATTTTCACTACTTGATAAATGATCAATTATTATTTAATCTACCTATTTCACTGTGACACTGTACAATGCAATTTTTATGATTCCTGCTTATACTTGTACTGTAAATTGAACAATAAATATGGTTGGTATAAGTAAATTTAAAAAAACAACAACAACATAGCAGACATATTTGTACGATAGCTGACCACAAGTTGTGATGGAACATCATGCTAGAAATTCTTTTGAAAGTTTTCAAGACCTAAAATTCAAAGTGGGCTCCACCAAAATAGAAAGGCAATAAGAAATCAAAGTGCAACTTTTACATGCAAGTAAAGCCAAGTAAAAGGCTTTCACATGCAAATATATTTTTATTTTTACAAATTAGATAAATCATGAACAAATAGAATATTCTCTATTTATATTGTTGGATTGGTTGATGGTATAGTAAATAGATAATTTTTCATTAGACTTTTGCTAAAAGGGAGGTCAAGGGTTCAACCCTCAAAAGGGCCCAAAAAAATTGCAAAGGGGTTATTTGAATTAATTATGAAAACTAGGAAAATGTGCACCTACCATGACCATGTTTACCATATCTTGAACACACTGTCATATTATTTTTTCAAAGTTACCTTTTTGTAAACTAGACTTAGATAATGTTTCAATGAGTATAAAAAAGGAGGGATCGATCATGTCTTGATATGATATTTTAATCTATGTAAACTAGTCAAATTTTTTGAATTAGTATTGAGGAGTGGGGGGGGGGGGTTTACTTAGCCTGGCAGATGAGTGAAATTACAAAATGTCATATCTTCTACATACAGAGGCAAAAGTTTCCATATGACTACTCATTTTTCATGTATCAATTTTCAATAAATTACACATTGTAATGAAATCAGGTGCATTTTTTATGGAATTCAACACCCCAAGTTTTTCTCAAATGGTAAATATGTGTTGTATACATTAATTAAATATCATAACAACGTCTCTCACTGCTTATGTTATCGATGATGATAGTGTTACATTTCAACATTTATAGGTCTTAAGAGACATGATAGGCTAAACAGAGTGAACTGGAGGTTGGAGGATCCATAGAGGTTGGAGGATATTTTCCCTTCTCCAATTCACTATTCACTAGGAGTATGGGTTCACTACTAAGATAGAAATTTTTGGCTTGTGTTTTTGCTTTTAGTACCATTTTTAGTTTTCTATATCTAATATTAATGACGTGGAGTAGATAGAGTAGTTTGAATTTTTAATATGCTACACAACATCTCACCTATAACCTAATAGGGGGAAAGATATTGGATAGTGGCCTTCAAATAGTCATCAGTGGTTGTACGAGTCAACATTAGATTTGATAGCATTTTGAGTGTTGAGTAAAGGCATGCATGCAATGATGGAATTTGTTGAACATATGAGAGATGTGTCATGGTTTTTCCTACTGATATCTAGACCAACACATCTTTTATCTATAGGGCATCATCTTTCTCCCATAGGGCATCATCCTTCACTAGTAAAGTGTCATACTTCAATTGTATCACATTAGGTAATAATATGACCATGCCCTAATCAAACACAATATGTCATGTCTCTTATTTCTCCCCATGGATCCTTTCAACATTTTCATGGGCTCTATCTCACTTTGTTCATGCCCTATCCCATTCACTAATATTTGTCTCAAGCTATGCATCTTGCATCATGAGTTATCCTTAAAGGTTGGTCATTTTATAAACCTACTCTCTTAGTTTTTAGACCTCTGTATCATAGGTTGTAATGACACCATCTAGCCTCATGGTCTCCCCCTGAGCTGTCACCAACTCTACCTGTAGACTTGCCACATCTTGGTCAAGTCTTGATATATATGCTAATATAGCATTAATCTCTCACTATAATAAATTTATAAGGGCTTGATCATTTGTTGATCTAATAATCCTTGAAGTCCATGCATCATATTAACCTTGCTTAGAGCCACTAACTATATCCTTTGTCATATATATATATATATATATATATATATATATATATATATATATATATATATATATATATATATATATATATATATATATAAGATGGCCCTATCCTCCATATTCACCCCATCCTAGCTATCCTATGTCTCTAATCTCGAATATATCACTAAGGGTGAAAAATTTGCACCTGGATCTTGTAAAACTTCGTGTGTAACTTATTGAGTAGGAATCAAAACTAATTGATGTGCAATCTAATGCATACGAATCTATAAAATATGGTGAGGGAAACCTTGTTTAATAACTTTTTGCACTAGAACTTATCCATGTATTTATCCCTATACCTATTCCTATCCTTGTATCTACCCATATGGAGAACCATGTATTGGGCCCTCCCTCTATCTCACCCTTCTTTGATACTATCCTGGATGTTGAGGCTAGGGTCAAGTCAATCGTGTGGGCCTAAAATGTATCCACCATGTTATATAGGCATCTATAATACTGACATCTTCCACACCTCCTAAGTTTTCTCAAACTACTGGTTTTACAACTAAGTATAAATTTTATTATATAGGATGTTTCTAATAACAACAAACATAATAGTTTTTTATTTCAGCAATCTCACTATTTTATTGGTAATTTAATTGTTTGGTTGGATGTTCCCGATATTTTATAGGATGTCCCCATTTTTTTTATCTATGTTAATCTGTGTTTTCACTATTTTTTAGGTGAGTTCACTATTTCATTGACATTCCCATCAATTAGTAGGTTGATCTCATTAATCATAGCAATTTTGTTATTTTGATGATTTCTATCCATATGTGTGATTATGTCGATTTCTCAACATTTTTATCACTGAAGTCATTTTTTGTTCGAAAACACCTCAATGATTTCTAGTCATTTGGTCGATATTATCTAATTAGCCACAATCTCACCTTTTGAATAACAATACCACCTTTTGCACAAACAACCTCACAATTTTCATTTTATAAAAATTACAAGTTCACCATTTCATTATTTTCATAAAAAAATTAAATGTAATTAATGATAAAATTAACCAATAAAAATTATACTTACCAATGCCCCAGTCCATATTAGTCACCAGTATTCTCGTACATGCTCAACAAATACCTTTAATGACATATATGAACCATTTTCTTCATTCTTCTTATACACAAAACTAAAGCTTCATATATATAGGGGAGTATGAAAATGAATAGTTTTCACCCCGGGGTAATTTTATAGATAAAGTTTGAATTTTTTCCCTTGTCCTATTTGTGTTCGTCTCTTCTTCCCAAGAGGCTTATTTATTGCTCGTTTGCTTTTCATCCCATTTTCTTCTAATCACTCAATTTTTCAGCCTCTTCTATTGAAGCACGTGTCATTTTAATCTATTTAGGGGCTTGTCCATCCAAATAAATTTTTGTACCATACCCTCAAGGGGCATCATGGCCCTCCTAAATGTTTTTTTTGGGATTTTTGTTATCTCATTTTTTCACAAATCAAGTAAATTATGGTGAAAGTTGATATATTGAACTTTGATGAGTAAATCCATGCATGGCAGCAACTGGTTCGCATGTCACTGAAGGTAGGTGTCCCATAAATGGAGGTCTCTGTCATAGTTGTTACGTATTATGCAAATTGCATTGTAAATGTGTACGCCATACAGCTGTGCATAGGCAGTCGGTCACATTACAAATCATGCGCTCTATATTTTAAATTATGTCACGTGCATATAATCATCAAAACAATCGCTCCCTTTAAAAAAACAGCTGCCTTATCTGATGGCATGCATTGGTCTACAAAGTATTTGTTAATACCCAATTTGGATCTTAAATGTCTATGCAAGAAAGCGAAATATAACCACTCATTATTGGAAAGGGTCCATGAGATAAGTAGCAGAGCTGGCATCATTTATAATTCACTCATATTGTGTTCCCTCCCACTAAAGGGCCTTTTGATTATGTACAGTCGGACATGGAGGGGGAGACATCTGGGAAATCTTCAGCGCCTATTAACGAATGCATTCACAATAGTGTTTGCTCTGCGGGCTTTGTTTGCTTATTGTCAGCTTATCTTTTATTTTCATGGTTTATAAAGGAAAATAAACTTGCTTCTTTTTTTCCCTTCTTTTTAATTTCATGTCTTGTTATTACACGTTTCAAATGGGCAAAGTATGTCAAGTATTTTGTGGCAAGATTACCAGAGGTGATGTCCTGCTAAAAGGCTGGGGTTTTATTCCATAAAAAATTACAAGAAATTTGATATGAATTTAATATATTTTTTTCCCTAAGCGATTAAATTGATTCTGTTCGGTCTATACATATAGCATAATTTTATACTATAAGTGTTATTGATCTAATAAATTAAGTGCTGAAAATTTATAATTGATTATTATATTTATTGTAAATAATATAACAAATAACCATAAAAGGTAAAATAAATTCTTGTTAATTGTAATAACGATACAAGGTATGTTAGGAAAGTGGTGCAAGTAATTCCAAATTGAGGATTATTTCAAAACATAATTGACTACATCAATATTTGAATTCTAAGTGTGAATCATTTTTTAGCGAAACGCACCTTGCGGCAATAGTAATAGCATGCAGCTATCTTTGCTTCTGCTCAACCGGAACAGTTTTCATTGCAATTTGCCACCGTCTTAAGCTGAAGACACACTATTCATCTACGTCAATAACAAGCACCGTATGTAACCAAAATAAAATTTTGTCCCAGTTAATACTTTAACAGGACATTGTTTTGATTTTATTAGACATTAATATAATAATGTGACTATATTTATTGGCCATATCGACCGGAAAAGGGAAATACAGATTTAATGGCCGTATGCAGGCAAAACATATCACATGAAGTTGTTTGAACATTTTCTTCAACATTAGAAAATTGTAATTCACATAAGTTTTAATTTTTTTTTTTTCTGATTGGATCCCTTTGATTAAGATTAATAATAATAAAATTAATAAATTAATCATAGTGTTTTCCAAAACATTATGCAATAGTTATAATTTTGGTTTGCAAATGAAAAAAAACTAAAAAATTATTTATAAGTTTTTCTAAAACATTATAGAATAGTTATAATTTTGGTTTGCAAATGAAATTCGATTGGTATATTTAAAACTCCAATGTTAATTAATTCATATAGGTGAAAATTATAATATCTTATACATATAGATATTAATAAGGCAAAATTTCCATATTTGTATTAGAATATTTTCTATCTTTTATGGGTTACATGTACTTTAATTCTAACAACGGCACTAACACAAATTGCAGATAGTAAACTACATTCTATTAATATAAGGCACTTTATAATAATAAAGATTCAAATTCAAAATATATTTTAAAACATACACATATATTTGAAAATGTCGAAAACTCAAAATCAAATAATAAAATTATAAATTTTAGGGACGAAAAATATTTATATTATGCTTTTTCAGTGGTCTTTTTATCATTTTCCTCGTCATTTCTCTCATTTTGATATTTTTCTCTCTTTTCTAATTTGTTTTATGTATTTTCTGAGATTTTTTTCATAATAATATGATGTATGGATCTAAGGTGACCGTTTGAGACCCTTGTTTTGGGTCTCATGCACCTCATATTTTTAAGTTATTGACTTTTATTTTTATTTTTATTTTTATTATATTAATTTGTCATCAATAATTTATTTGAATATGAGAAATATGTAAATATAAAAATTAATTGTGAAAATGTAAGAATAATTAATTCAAATATTTAAAAAATAATTTAAAAAAATACAAAAAATATATATATTTTTTATATATTCATATATTTAGTTCAATACTATTTGTAAATATGAATTGAGTGTTGCTTGTCATATATGTTCCCAATCTATAACTATTTAAAAGAATAAAAGTCTTAATCTATGATCTATAATAATTTTAATTTTAGAACACTCCATATATCCCTCAAAATTAAGTTAAAACTCCACGTTCATGTATCTATATTAAGATTATTTCTTACATTTTCCATATTACATGTAGTTTAGATGTAAATATACTAATAACACACATTGGAGATATGGAAGTATATAAAATTAAAATATGTTAGTATAAAAAATTCTATAGTAATAAAGGTTTAAAAAAGAATCATGCATATGCATTATACTAATTTAAAATTAAATAAGAAAATTATAATTTTTTTGATTTTAAGGATAAAAATATGTATATTTGTGTAGATATATATTTTTTTAAAAATAGTTATTAGTTTTATTATTTTAAAGTATTTATGTGTTTGTGGATTATCAATTGATATTAATCATTTATAATTGTTTTCATATCATTTTTCTTCTCATTTCTCTTCTTTACTCTTTTTTTAATTATTTAATTTATGTGGTTTTTAAATTTTTTTCCATAATAATATAATGTACAATTATAAGGTAGATATTTAAGACCCCTCTTTTAAATCTCATGTGCTTTACATTCCTATTTTTTCAATCTTTCCCATCTATTTCCTAAAAGTTTGTGCACTAATAACCCATTTTAATTTGAGAATTATATAAATACAAAAGTGGATTGACACATATAAGATATGAAATGATGGAACAAGATGTGATTTTTATTTTTATAGATATTAATTATTAAAATTAAAAAAACATTTAATTCAAGAATATAAATAAGAATTAGAAAAAACTATAAAACATTTATTTATTTTTCATGCATTTATTCTAACTCAAAATATCATATATAACTATGAGATGTATTTAATAGACTATTTTTCGATATAAATTGAGTGTTGCTTATCGAATTTATTCCCAATCTAAAACTTTAATAATAATTGATGTATAACATAAAGCCCCAAATACATCCCGCATTTTTTTGATATGTATTTTTATTTTATTTTTCAATAAATTTAAAGAAAAATATATTTTTTAAAATATTAACATAAAATTATGGAAATATAAATTAAATTTTCAAAACCTTTTAATAAAAGAACAAGCTCCTTAAATTCATTTTTTACATCTACTTGTTTGTGAAAATGAACTAGGATCTTCCCAAAAAAAAAAAAGTGCACTAATAATTATAAGAGCAGTGTTAACTTGCTCTACTAATTCTAAATTATGTTTAACTTATTATCTAATCTTACACTATATTATATATATTTTTAGTCATTATTTATATATTTTAAAAATAATATATTTCTCTCTTGAATCTATTTTGTAATTTAATATTACATTAAAAATATTATTTATTTCAACTAAAATCAATTATTTATATCTAATAAATTTTATTTTATATATTTTTTTATGATTATTTCCATGTTTTTAAATAATATATTTTTATTTTGAACTTATTTTTTGTTTAATATCATATTCAAAATATTATTTATTTTAATTAAAATTAATTTATTATTTATATATAATAAAACCTATTTACAATGTTTTTTAAAGTATTTGAACTTATTTTATTAATTTAATATCATATTAAAAATATTATTTAATTCAATTAAAATTAATTTATTATTTATATGTAATAAAACCTATTTTCAATGTTTTATGATTTATGTATACCATGTTAATGTCAAAATCACTTTCAATTTTCAATGAGAATGGTATAGAAATTATTTCTATCTTTTTATAAATGATGTAATTATGAGAAAAGTTGATTGATCTCTCCTAGGTATATATATAATTGATTTTTTTATAAATAATAAAATATTATTTGAAGTATATATATATAGTTTCATAAATATTTTATTTTACAATATTGATTATAATTTTTTATTTATTTATATAAAAATATAAAGTGTTAATGAGTAAATATGTTGTGGAAGATAATTGTTTTTATTATATTAAAAATTTGTACCAAAATTATTAATCTAAAGAGGTATTAATACTACTTAGAATTGTATTGTCTTTATTTAGACATTTATTAAATTTATATATTGTAGGTATTTTGATTATTTGTATTATAATAATTACAATGATTCTATAATTTATAGTTAATAAGTTGATAATTGGTTCATATTAAGATCTTTTAATAATGTCTCTATCTTTATTTCTATATATTTATCTATTTAATTTTTTTTTTCTCCTCCTTTATTTACTTTATATAGTTTATAAATTTCTACTCATAACCATACAATGTACAATTCTAAGATAAACCATTGAAACTCTTATTTTAAATCTTTTATACTTTATCATTTTTTTTATTGTCCTCCTTTTTCATCATTCTATGTTAATTTATATAATAATATGATCCTAATTTAAATTTTAAAATTTTATTTAAATATATAAATATTTAATCAAAGATTTGTTGAAAGGGTAGGGGATAGTTTTTTATATTTAACAATGTAGAAAGGGACGACAGTTCTTTTTCCCTTGCCCCTACATTGGGTCACATTGATTTCTACTTTATGGAATCTTTTTGTTTACAAGTTTTTTTTACTCTTTTGTGAGCACACGATTATGACTCTTTACATAACATTTAAAATCAAATTCATTGATTTGAGTCTCCCAACAACTCATTTTTAATGTATAAGTGTGTATTATCACTATATTATAAATTGATTCTTCATTCTTCATTTTTTCCTTGATTTATATTGACTGCTTCATATTACCTTTTTTTGTCTTGTTATAAATATTTTACATTTAGAATATTAGTTTTGGATATTTTATTATGTTTATTCACAAAACATTTTAATTTTTATAAGAAACATTTCAAGTTAAATTTTTATATATAAATAATTATAATTGTGGGTTTAGATTTTGTGAGAGAAATCATTATTGTAATGAATAATATAATATTTCTCGATGATAATGACATATTGTCTTACATTATAATTCTCAAATTTTTGGCACTAGTGATGGTGGCCCTTCTAAATAAATGGTACTTGAGTAAGAGGAAATGCCTTGCTTGATACTTGAAATTTTATTCAACATATAAAATAATGAATAATATAAAAATAAATAAATAAAAAATATTAATTGTTAAGATCTTGTACTTGATTATGTATATCTTATTTTTAGAAGTGACTTGAGGGCTGGGAATGGGGGGTTTAAAGGATGGAGTGACAAATTAAAATATCTTTTGTTTCCATCCATGCTTATAGTTATTCCTACAATCTAATAGTCCTAGGATTTTTAATTTTTCTTTTGTTTTTATATATATATATAGTTGTTCTAGATTTTTAACATATATATATATATATATATATATATATATATATATATATATATATATATATATATATATATATATATATATTCAAAATGTAATATCATCTACTTATTTTTTAATATATCTAACTATTATGATATATTATACTTTCAATATATAAAAATACTTCTCAATAAAAGAAAAGCAAAAAAAAAGAAAAAAGTCTTTATTTTACTTAGAATTATTCTCTTTCTCCTAATCTTAATCGCATAAAATATTGATATGATGACTTAAAAAACTACCATTACTTTTTGAAAATATTAGTGTAACCTTTTATTTTTTTAGGTTTTATCGTTTATGAAGAAAACAAATGAAAATGTGAAATATGGATCTATAGATTTTAGGATTAAATTTCACAATCAATCTTACCACAAATTTTTTGTTTATATAAAAATAAAAACATCAAAAATTATATACAATATTATTTTTATATTTTAAACGAATATATTTATTATAATCTTCATTTTTGTTTTTGCACTATCTAAAATTTAACCTTTTATTTGATACAGTCCAAAACAAAACAAAATTGATATTTTGGAAAAATAAAGGTCAATACGATCATACGGCCATCAAATTTAGTCGGCTCGTAGATGGAAATGATTGCGTAAACGAACAATCAAATTATTAATGCCATAATTCTAGTGGAAGACTCCCAATATTTGATCTTGTAATGTCCATCGCGTAAAAACAACGTGCCGATCAGATAAGATAACATGGCCCCACGATCCATCGTGCATTAAATATTGTCGTCAATGTACCGCATGACGTCTTCGATTGCGCAAATGTGATGGAATAATGCCTGCCTTGGCTGTTAAACAGAGGGCAAATGCGCCCGTTAAATTTCATATAATCGATAAGATATGGGGAGTGGAATGTGGTTAAGCAGTGATATAGTTTCAGAGATTTTGAGGATGGTGGATGGCATCACACTCGCAAAAACAGGATGTTGCTGCTCTGTTTTGCGCTCCATTTCAAACGAAGAACCTCGTTGGGAAAATGTCTGCCGCTCTCTTTGGCCTTCCACTCGAGACAATTGCGTTGAAAGATTGATATCTTCCTTGGGCGGATTCAAAAAGCTTTATGCGGATTGTTTTCCCCTTATCAATGTTATCAATTCCTAATTCTTCTGTGCAGGATGATGAGAGAAAGGATGAGGTTCATGATGATAGGGTTTCTCTCTCCGATTATGTATCTGTTGTGGATATTCACTACAACAATAAAGCAATCTACTCTAATGTTGTGTGGCAAATTCCAGCTGCAGATGATACCATCGATTGGAGGTCTTCCACTATCTCCCCATTGGCTACGGATCTTCCAGCTTGGAGTATTTCTGAGGGTACCCTTCTTTCGATTTCAACTAATGATATTGAGGGGGACGAAGATGTTGAGAGCAAAATATTGTCAGCCAACCTGAGGCTCAGTTGGATTCTCATAAACAGACGAACAAAGCACGCTGTGAATCTTTCTAGTTGGAGAGCGCTGGAAGTACAGAAGAATAATTGGGGTTGTGAAAATTATTTCAGATTACGGTTTGGGTCCATTTTGCCTGTTCATAATGGTTTTCCATTAGCTGCATGTAATATTCTGCTGAGATGTAGAATTACAGCCATGAACTTGCAGGTAAGTGGGGTGAGTATGCAGTTGGGACATGATGGGGTGCCAAGTGAATGCAAGAGAGGGTCTGTTGATCCTACAGAGAGCAGTGGAGTGGCGTAAGAGGAGTAACTACCACGATCGAGTTATACAACGTTGTCAAGATATATTGGAAGTACAGAGCGATTTGATGGAAGAGAAGCTGCAAAGTCAATGTTATATGGATCCCTTTTGCATGCTATTCTCAATTGCAGTAGCAGCCCTATCTTGTTACCTTTTTTTTTCTATGAAAAAACTGGGATATTCACGGTCTAGATTTGATGTGTATGATGATTTTTACGAATTTTCACCTTAAAATACTATCAACAATTTGTGAACAGAGTATCCTCTGTTAAGGGAATTTTACAGGAGTCTTTCAGAAATTACAAAGCATGTTTAATTCCAAAAATATGAATTTAGATCGTATATAATTATTGGTGATTTTTCTCTCTCCTACAATTTGCATATTTAACCTTTCTGCCTATATTTAAGTGGAATCGCTGCAATATTTTTTTAATTTTTCCAAGCTGAATGTTCTAACTTCTATAGAATCATATTAACATATTGAGTAATTAAATTAGGTTTAGTAACATATGTATACATCAAATTCAGATCCTAAGAAGAAAGAACAAGGCAATAAAGAATATATAAGAAGTGAAATAATTTAATGCATCTTAGAAGGTAATAATAGGATATTTCAAGGGACCCATATGTTAAGAGAGTGCTTTAACTAGTAGGAGTATTTACATTTCTTGTTAACGTGTCCGTGGGTCCCATCAAATCGATCAATTTTGACATTGAATGTTCTAACTTCTATAAAATTATATTAACATATTAAGTGATTAAATTAGGTTTAGTAATACATGTATACATCAAATTTGGATCCCAATAAGAAAGGGCAAGGTAGTAAAAAATATATAAGAGGTGAAATAATTGAATGCATGTTGGAAAGTAATAATAAGGCATTTTAGGTGACGCCATATGTTAAGAGAGTGCCTTAACTAACAAGAGCATTCACATTTATTGCTAACGTGTCCATGGGTCCCACCAAATCAGTCAAAGTATAGCGCTCACAGTTGGAATAATGTCCATTAAAAACACGTTAAGGAAAACAACAATGGTTAAAGCAAACAATAGCAGTTAAGACAAATAATAATGGTTAAAGGAAATGATAGAAATTAAGGCAAATGATAGTGGTTAAGGAAAACACTAGTTGAAAAATAAAATGCATTGAATAGAAATTGAATGCTGACTTATTACTTCCGCACCTTTCCTTTATTCAAAGAGTATACAAAAATTTTATTTCCATTACCTTTTCTACCTGTGTAGGATCTCGTTTTCCATTATTCTATTGAAGAAGCACAAACCATTGGAGCATCCCCATGAAGGCGTTTTACTATACAGGTTGGTTACTTAGAATGAATTACATTGTATGCATTGTTGAATCCCCAATCCTTGAGCATGGTATCAGTTATATATCTTAGAAGGGCATCGGCTTAGATTGTATAATATTTTTGAGTTTGTTTTATATTGACTATATTGTTGACTACTTCAATGAATTAATGATTAGTTATGACATAATCAATCATGGAATGCATAGTTTATCGACTAGTTTGTGTAATTAGGATATGATACATATAATTTAGTGAACCCATACATGAATTCAAAGTATAATCACAATTGCATATGCTACATATAATTTAATTGGTATGTCATACCTTTATAATCTAGCTTTATATCATAAAGGAATTTGAATGTTTGGAAATTTGACCCTTGTTGTGTGCATACAGTCAAGTATAGTTATAACCACTATTGGTATGAGCATAGTAATAGATGATAGATGCATGTTTAAGTAAATAACATGTTAAGATCCTAAAATAAATCCCAAATAAGCAAAACATTAGGGGAGAAGTTAACAATATAGTCAATGCCCTCTCGTGGGAGGTAGATTATAGGAATATGAGTTATGTTTTATGTAGTAGCTGACATTGAATAAATTATGTGTTAAATGAATTTTATGCAACATATCCTAATTACACAAACTATTCAATAAATTATGAATTTAATAAATGATTATATCCTAACTAATTCATAATTCCTTCAAGCAGTCAACATAATTCTTCTCAGTTTTTTAGTGAGAATTATGTTAATGTGAAGGATGGGCATGTATAACTGTTTATTGTGGGATTATAAAATAGTTTTTTGTGTTCTTTTTTCTCGATAACTTAATCAAGATAATAATAGAAGGCACATGGAAACCCATTCATTTTAGTATTGACTCCTTGAATCTGATGTTATGCTTATTTGGGAATCATTTTAAAATCTTACCATGTTCTGTCTATAAACTTGCATTTATCTTTTGTGAGTCAATTATTCTCTTAAATGGTGATATGAATGGATGTTTTTAATGTTTAATTTCATGTCACTAATGGAAAAAGTGACATATGCGGTGGATAAATTATTACTATGTTTCTCTCAATGTTATGTTTCTGTTATTAATTTGGTAAGTGTTATGCAATACCATAAGAAACACTAATACTAGGTACTAAGTTAAGAGAAATATAACATTGAGAGAAACATAGTAGTAAGTTATCCACCACTTCTCTTAACTTAATATATAATATTATTGTTTCTTATGGGATTGTAAAACACTTATTATGTTCCTTTTTATTCATATCTCTACCAAGTTAATAATAAAATGATCATGGAAACCCATTGACTAAATTCATGACTAATTTAACTTGATGATATACTTATTTGGGAATGATTTTAGGGTTTTACTTTTTTTTTTAAAAATTACATCTATTTTTTATGACTCAGCTCATGCTAAGGGTGGTTATAACTATTCTCATAAATGGTTATATGAATGGATGCTTCTAATATTTGACTTCCTATAGCTAATGGTCTAATAGAAAGAGTGACATAGGTGGTGGATAACTTACTACAATGTTTCTCTCCATGTTATGTTTCTCTTAACTTAATACACAATATTAATGTTTCTTGTGGGATTGTAAAACACTTACTACGTTATTTTTTTCTTAACTCTTTCAAGTTAATTATAAAAAGATCATGGAAACTCATTAAATTTATTCATGATTACTTAAACTTAATGGTATGCTTATTCGAGAATGATTTTAGGATCTTACCATGTTTTGTCTTTAAACTTGCATCTATCTTTAATGACTCAACTCATGCTAAGGGTGGATACCAATATTACTTTAAATGGTATGGATTTGTCTAATGTTTAGTTTCTTGTTGCTAAATGTCTAGTAAAAATAATGGCATTGGTGGTGGATAACTTATTACTATGTTTCTCTCAATTCTATTTTTCTCTTTACTTAGTACTTAATATTATTATTTCTTATGAACTAAAAATTAATAAACCTATTTTTTTGGCTTTCTCACTTCATATATGATATCCAAGTGGAAGAGATTGTTATCTCTTATAGTGAAAAGCCCATGTCCCAGGGAGTTCTCTTCCAATGAATTGGATTGGAGCATAACAGAGTATAATCAAGGCAATGATAAATATATCATTGCTTGGATACAAAGAGATTGTATACAAGACTTATGAAATGGTGAATGCAAGAGATTAGCATATCCTGGTACCTTTTGTATTGATAATAGTATATTTAATCATGTGCCATCTGACTTGCAAAAATATAGGATTGATAGATCTCTCTAATACATAGATTGGGTATTGTTTCTTATACTATTTTAAAAAAAATGAATTGGTAATTTTTTTATTACAATTTATGTATGTATTATATAGGTATTGGTGTATGTATGCCCCTAAGGATTACAGGGTCAAAGATGACATGCATTTTAACATTTCAAATGTTACAAAAGATGGTATTGGTAGTCAACCTAGCCATAAGCATTTGCATCATGGATGCCAATGTCACTTTTATATCCATGTGTTGATGAAGATGAAATAACATGCTTTGATTACATATGAAAACATGGGACATACAGACCAATAAGGCATGGTGTGCCATGGCAAGAGATCAATGAATTCATGGGTAAATGTTGTGTTTTAGCTGTATTCATTAGTGATACATTGAATAATTAGGTGGATAGGTTGTTGTCATTGGGCCTAACTCTTGAACTTGTTCACCAAAAGCATCATGACATGGTCCATGAAAAAATTACATTGTTTGAAGGTTAGATAGAGAGGAATGATTTCATGAGTAAATATGTCATCCACAATATTCAAATAAGGATGAAGGAATTATAATAAAAATTTGAGCCTAGTGATGTGGATATTATTCAAACATTTGTCACTAAAAATCCTAAAAAAAGTATTTATGTATGAATAATTTGAAAAAAATATGAAGACAAGAACAACCCTTTGTCTTATGCCTCCAACTTCCTTAGCAACATAAGTTGATGTTAAAATATGCACATAATAGTATGCTTTCAATGGAATCCATATATGGGACAAGTGCGTAGAAGGTACTTGCAAATTTACAAATTTGAAACTTCACACTTGTTATTATAGATAGTTTTTATATTTGATAGTATGCACAATGGGATTTCTATTGTGTGGGTGTTGATCTCAAGGGATACTATTCTGGACCAAACTTCATGGATGCAAAAGTTAGTGATCAATGCACATTATCACATGTTCAAATGGAAACCAAATGCTTTCATGGTGGATGATGCTTGCAATGAAATTATTTCTATTAGGTGAGTTAAGCCCATTTATATTATAAATATTTATTTTTGTCATTTAAAACAATTCTTTATTTACTAATTTTGTTATGTCTACTTTGTCATTGTGAGTCTAAGATAGTGTTTTAATGTGAGGTATATTTCTAAAGATAGCATGTGAGCAGAGCATAGTTGAAAAACTTGATTTTACATGTCAATGATGTTGAAACAAGGTAGACAATTTTTAGAAGCCTAGGTGAAATAATGCACAAGTCACCTAATGAAGAGGTAGTGATTTATGACATGAACCTATTCATTCAACATGTGGTTCAATAATCATTCATCAACTATTGTAAATATCAATGGTTTAACTTTATTGACATGTGGGCATGATGTTTTCATATAATTTCCCATGCAAGTCAAGAGACAAGTGCTACCATATAAGTATATCACTCTCATTTTAAGCAGATGTTTTTAAATGAAATAATATTTTCATCCCATCAAAGAGTGGATTAGTTGGTGAAGAAGTTGGTGTCCATTGTATTTGTGTATTACTAATGGATCCAAATGTGTAATGAAAATAGGTTTTATAAGAGCTTCAAACTTGATCACTTAGAGAAAATGCCATGGACGAAATCACAAAATATCCTTGATGGTGATGTGATGTTAAGAGAGATTGACCTTGATGTGGCATGGATGAGAATTCAAAGTAAATAAGAAACTTTTTAAAAGGTTATAATGGGGACTAAATTTTTTACAATGTGTGAATACACGTGGTCAACCTAAGGTCATGTGTGCAAGCACATGTTGAAAGTTAGTGAATTGAGAAAGAAATTTGTTAAGAAATTTTCATTAAGATGAATTTTTGACACCCATTTTGATACCCATGTAATTATTATTTGTGTATTGATTATTTTTTTTATCAGTGTTAGCTATTGACTGGAGCTATAATTGGTTTTGGCATACAAACTAAGGGCCCAATCCTAGAGAGAAATATAGAACCATTAATACTTTGATCACATTTAAACCATCAATTAAATGCCCATATTTGGCTTATAAACACCCTCTAAGATTCAAAATTGGGTGGGGATGGGCACAACCAAACCACTTCACCAATCCTTCTACATCTCATTGGTATTTGTGTATTGATTCTTATTTTTCCTTCTTTTTTTGAGTTTGTAATTGATTTTCATGGATTTTCATATGGTTATTTACAAACATCTATTTGTGACTTGTTTAGGATGATTCTAATAACATTTTATATGACCTTTTCCATGACAATTTTGTTTACGTTCTTATAAATTATAATATTATCGATAGTGTCGATGACCCAAATTATCCACAAATTCATAGGTCTGTGGATTTCTAGACAAATCACTTCTAACTCTTTTAGTTGATATGAGAAGTCTTAATTTCCTTGAGAAGATTATTTAATATGGTTGTAATAGGTTTTGATCAAGGTCAATTTTCAATAATGGTGAGGTGAATCATCCCTATGCACAACGTTTTCAATGTGTAGAAGATGGTTTTGGGACTAGTCTATAGCATTTAAGATAATTTATGGAGAATATGACAATTCGTAGGTGTGCATCACTAGAAAATGAATATTCCCAATTCCCTTTGAAATGTAAAGTGAGATCAAAGCATGCTACTTTTCAAAATGAATTAGATAGAGAAACTACAAAATATGTCGACCAACAACATTTTTTGTTAAGAATGATCTATATAAATTGAACTAAATTTTTTTGGTTGTCTTTTTATTTGTAATTAGATGTTAAATGTCCTAAATTTTGAACCCTTTTAACACTAAATCCTTGTAATTAGATTCACAATTGAATTGACATATAAAAACATGTGAAGATAGACAACTAATTTCATTATTTTTTTGTTCTTTAAAAGTATTTATTTAGCCAATTCAGTACACATGGTGTTAGGTTTTTTTTTAAATTTCACATTCTTGTGAGGCATGCATATTCATATTTTGCAAATTTCACAAACTAAAATAACTACAATGTTAAAAATTAATTTGAGAAGAACCACATATATGTAGAATTGAAAAACTATAGCGAAATGAACCATAGTAAAGGAACACATTAATTATGATCATTGTTATGGGAGTTGGAGTTAGGAAGCATAGATGTAGTAGGAGTGGTTGTAGGGTAAGTAATAATATGGATTTTAAAGTTTGCCCACACTTTTATTTCTTCCTTATAAATTTTTTGTTATGTTATGTTCCTTTAATGATCAAATTCCAAAGTAATATACCTATCACTTAAAATAACTTAATATACTCTCACTGATGTAATTTAATCCTCAAGTCACATCTGAGTCTATAGTTTTCATTTCCTTACACTTCAAATATAAATTTTTAGTTCTTTATTCTCATTTATCAGAGACAATATGGTTTTATTCATTCCTTCAATACTTTCCTTCAAGCTAATATCCCTTTATTTCTTAATCTTTCTCCATTGCTCCCGTAAATCCAACCTACTCTTCAAGTGTATTAGTTTTCATTCTCAAAAGTCGTCATTAATTTTTTTAAGACATTCGAATGGGTCCATAAAATTGCTTGGGGGGAGTAGCATTGGGATTATTGGAAGCTACATAGAATGAAAACTATGGAGATTTAGTAAGTATATGACACTAAAAAAATAAACAAACATATAGTCCTATGAAGGGATGTCACCTAAAGTTTGATTGTTGGGATTGTAATCTACACTCAAAATGTCGATTAGTTTCCTGTTGATAGTTGCATTGGATCCTTTCCTTTTGTGTTTATTTTTATCCATTGTTGAACAGACATAAACATTGTAATATAATGATGAATAAGATGTATGGAATTATATAGACTACAATAAAAATAACATTAATATACCATTATGCAAACCAATGGTTCATTACTTCCTTTCCTTTATCTATCAAGATGGACAATAATAGACCATTATATAAAATATGAAGGGCATTATATAAATAAGTAAGATGCATACCATTATATAGATTGTAATAAGATGGACAATAGTAGACCATTATATATATTGATGGTTCATTACTTTATTTCCTTTATCTATGAAGATTGATGACAATATACCATTATACTGAATGTGAAGGGAATTATAAAAAAAAGAAAGATGCAGTGCATTATATAGACTTTAATAAGATGGAAAATAATAAACCATTATACAGACCAATGGTTTATTACTTCTTTTCCTTCATGTATCAAAGTGGATGATAGTTTACCATTATATAAATGCAAGGCATTATACAAATTGTAATAAGATAGACCATAACAGACTATTATATACACTGATGGTTCATTAGATCCTTTCCTTTATGTATCAATATGGACAACAATAGACAAATAAGAGGTAGTGTATTATAAAAAAATTATTATAGGGTTAAGGGTTTCAATGAATAAATATACTCTATGTATATCATTACAAAAAATGAAAAGGTTGTGAGTTTTCCCTTACCTCCAAGAAAGTGGATAAATGTCCTTGCATCTTCAATGGCATGTTTGTATAAAGTTATAATGTGAATCTATACTTAGAAGAAAAGCTTAAATGAGGAAATATAGATGTTGTATTATGGAGGGAGCAGAAGGATCTCTACCATGATCACTTTATTATTGTTATTCCATTTTATAATAATGCATTTTCATGATGAGTTTAAAAAATGGATATTTGATATTTTTATAAAAATGCATTATATAATTGAGTTTTTATTTTTGATTCTCTAATAATGCATGTTGTAAAGGGGATATTTAATTTATAAAAACATATATACTTCAATGCAATTCATTATTCCTAGTATAAAGCATGGTTGTATACATCATGTTATGGTAGTAAAACTAGGATGGAATGGATAGGATTCCAAATTGAGGAACACATGTTTTTTATGCATATCTTTCATTTCATCCAACTTCATCCTCTGCCATTACAATTATATAATAGAGATCTACCATGATGACTTGTAATTCATGCTACATTTATTTCTATTTTTTTTTTTAATTTTCAATTGTGTCTTCTAATTGTCCTTTCAAAGGATCCCCATGCAATGCTACCCTCACTTACAAAAGTATCTTGATGTAAATATTATAAGGATGCACTTTGACTAATTAAAAGGATGGGATTAAACATTTAGTTTACTAAAGTAATAATGAAATCTTAGAGTTTGTGTTAATAATAATTTGAAGGCTTAGTTATAGGAAGGAATCTTGAATGGCTGACTTTTGGTTGAGTACTTATATTGAGGCATTTATATCATTACATCATCAGTATTTCATACAATATGATGTTTGTATACTATAATATATCTACAATTATATTTTATTTATATATGTTGGTATAACAACATGTGTATACGATGAATTAATGTTACATATATCAATCAATATTAACATTGGTTGAGTGCTTAGGGTTTGAATGGATTTAGATTGGTGAACCTGATAACACAACTAAGATTGTTATATGTTAGTGTTTATACCAAAAAGGTTAATGAACTAGATTGAGAAGACATCGGTTAGCAAGAAAAGGGATACAAGGGATTAATGGACCACATTAAGACCACTTTATTATTATTATTATTATTATTATTATTATTATTATTATTATTATTATTATTATTATTATTCCATTCTATAATTATGCATTTTCATGATGAATTAAAAAAATGGATTTTGATATTTGTATAATAATGCATTATATAATTGATTTTTTATTTTTTATTCTATAATAATGCATGAGGTAAAAATATATGTCAATGTAATTCGTTGTCCCTAGTATATAACATGGTTTTATACATCATGTATTAGATGCACATTGTAATTTTTCATACACATGTATTATATGCATCTTGTACTTTATCATAATCTATATGGATATAGAAAAAAATATTAAAGTGAAGATTTCATGTAATTATCCAAGTTTTTATATAATTATTGACAGTCATCCATTTTTGCCCTATATAGGATGATGTAAATAACCATAGTATATCTAGGATTTGAATTGACAATAGTTGACGAACTAATTTTATACTAATTTTATATACATACCAATATAAAGTGTATGAAAACTTTTCATATACCTTAAAAGATATAGAGTTTACACCATTTTCATATTACAATGTAGATTTCATCATAATATTATGCCTTTATTTTTTTTCCAAGTGTTTTATTTTATTCTTCAACATTGTCATTATGATAACGCTTGGTATTCCACTCTTAATCCATATGGAAATCTAAGTGTGTTTAAACTATTTAAACAAACCATCATGCATTAGTAAGTGAAATCAATGATATACCAAATCAACATCTTTATTATATATGAATAAAGATTTTTTATGCATCAATAACATACTTATTCCTCAAAGAGTCTATTAAATTTATTGAAATTTAAAATGAGTCCATATATATAGTGGGTCTTTACCCACCCCAACCATCGGTTGGGGAGTGGAATAGTGCATTTGATTTTGAACCCAAAACATAAAAGTGTATGCCTAAATTAGTTTACAAATGAAATACAAATAGGGTTTTGAAAGAGATTTATTTAAAAAAAAAAAAAAAAAACTCAACTTGGTTTAAAGCATATTATCTCATTAATGCAAAACCCCAGTCAATGGACCAAACACATGATTATGAACAAGACCCCAATAACCAACATAGAAAGAAAAAAGATTCATAATACATAAGGAATGTAATCAAAGTATAATGTAGTAAGATAGATAGTAGTGGACCATTACACAAAATGTAAAGGATATTACAAAGATATGGAGAATTTAGGGCATTATATAGACTACAATAAGATGGACAATAATAGGCCATTATACAAACCAATGGTCCATTGGCTCCTTTCCTTTATGTAAAAATAATGATAAAAATAGACCATTACATAGAATGTAAGGGTATTATAAAAACAAGCAAGAGACAAGACATTATATAAAATTTAATATATAAATGAGCATAACTATCAAGATCATTTATCATAGACTACCATGCTATAATTTGACCTTAGTTAAGGTGATTCATTAAGCAAGCTAATGATTTTTTATAAGTCACACTTGTCCTTTACCTCTTATTAATTTTATCGGTAGATTCCTTAACTAATTTGTAATTCATTGTAGCTAACTAACCTGTATATTAAAATACAACCCTAGGGATGTTCCTATAGTTCATTCTTCTTGAATTCATAATTTCGAATGGGATCCTGCATAGGTATAAAAGGTAATAGTAAATAAGAGATGGTATACTCTTTGAATAGGGGAAAGGTGTGTAAGTAACAAATTAGAACTAGGGTTAATGTATAGCATGGTAGTCCATGACCAATGCTCCTCCTAGTTACGTTCAATGACATTGAACACAACTAGCATGAAAATTCATCACAGACTACCACACTGGACATTGAATCTAGTTAAAGAACTCCTATAAGTAGGGCTATGATTTTTTATTAGCCTTAATTTTCCTTTCCTATTATTTATTTTCATTTTTAGAATCCTTAACTGATATTTATCTTTCCAACCCTATTTATCATTGAATGAAATTTTAAAACTTAACCTAAGGTAGAAAAAACATACTTTTATCTTTATACCTACATATTAATAGACGTTTTAGGGTTTCAATGAATACATATAGACTCCATGTATACCATTACAAGGAATGTAAATATTGTGATTTTTCTCATACCTCCAAAAAAATTGATGTGAGTCATTGCATCTTGGATAATATTGTTATATAAAGTTACAATGAGACTATATATTGAGAAGAAATATGAAAATGATGAAATATAGATGGTGTATTATCAAGGAAGAAGAGGGGTCTCTGTCATGATGAATTTCTTATTATTATTCGACCTTAAAATAATGTAAATTCTTGATGACCTGCACACTCAGCCTTATAATATGAATGTAACAACTAATTGGCACATTATGGTTCATGAAGGCCCACTACATTTAATTATGATCCATATACACAAATGACAGTTGTAGATAATACTTGCCACATGACATAAAAAAATGTGAACAAAATAGGGTCTGAACATAAAAATAAAGTAATAGGTGGAGGTGTCTCAAATTTGGATTTCATTCTTAATATAATATAAGATATCGATGTATAACTTATGTTTTAAACTAAACCAAGTATTCCATTTTACAAACTAGATCATAACAAGGCAACACTTACAATCATAAAAGAATGATGTTAGTATCTATCAAGTATATCTCAAAATAAATCATGTATAATAAGTCTAAATAAAAACTTTAAATAAGAAACCATCATTCATTAGTAAGCGAAATCAAAGATATACCAAATTGACCTCTATATTATGTACCAGTAAATAGTTTTTATGCATCAATGACATACCTATTTATCAAAGGGTCTATTAACATTATTGGAATTTAAAATGATCCCATCCATATAGTGGTTCCATACCCACCCCAACCATTGGTTTGAGATTAGAATAGTGCATTTAATTTTTAACCCAAAACATAAAAGCATATACCTAAAGTAGTTTAAGAATGAGATTTGAAAAGGGTTTTGAAAGAAACACAATATATTATCATTCATCTCATACTAATTTTCACTTCATAATATTTTATAAATCTGAATAGGTTTCTTAGATTAAGATCTCATTCTCACTATACTACAAACATATACATGTATATCTTAAGTTTGAATTTGACCAATGTGTTCTACTTTCCAATCTAGATCATATCAAGGCAACACATGTAGTCATTCAAAATGACATTAGCAGTGCCTATCTACTATATCTAAAATTAAATCTAATACGATGAGTCTAAAATAACATAATGTTAATGAAATATGTTGTAATTATCCTAAGCTCTTAATACATTGAAATAATGGGCAAGTAATAATAGAAAACATAATATCATTTTTGAGTGGTCATGAAAATTTTCAATCATTGTATCCAAGCAAGAAGAAAATATCCCATATGGTTGTGCCCTTATTAGATGATAAACTAATATTATGATAATGTGGTGCACGCTTATGAAACTAGGTAATGCCACATGAGCTCTAGACTTTGACTAATTTTGTGGGTAACACAAACACATTAGCTAGAAATGTGAATGCTCCTGCTAGTTAAGGTGTTACTCCCTGAGTGTGTTGGGCTTAATCTCTTTCGTTTTCTTTAGCCTTTTTTGTTTTCATTAACTATAGGTTATTGCCTTAACCATAATTTTCACATTGAGCGTACTTGTTGAGTACACTAAAAAATGAGGATGTAAGATGTGGGGCCCATAATTAGAGGGATAATGGGCCAACAAAATCAATGAAATAGGTTATGCTAACAATTAACATATATTTTCCTATTGAATACTCTCTCTACCCTCCCCTCTTTCTATTATGTTCGCTTATTATCCCTTTGATGATGAGAGAACCTCAACTAGTAGGAGCATTGGTATTTATGGCTAACATGTCTATAGGTCCCACCAAATTAGTCAAATTTAAGTAGTCATAACTAGGTTAACATATATTAACAATAGGTTAAGGTAAATAACAATGGGTTAATTCAAACAACAATGGCTAAAGCAAAGGATAGTAGGTAAGGCAAATGATAGTGGTGAAGGCAAATGATAATAGTTACAAATAATAGTAGTTGAAAAATAAAATACATAGAATATAAGTTGAACCTTAGTTTGTTACTAGCATACATTTCTCTTGTTAAAAGAGTATACCATTTATTTTTTTCCATTACCTTTTTTACCTATCTAAGAGCTAGTTCACCATTACCCAATTCAAAAATTGCAAACCATGGGAGCATGGACTCCCCTAAGTATGTAATAAGTGGGGCCCATCAAGAGAGGGATAAAATGATAATGCAAGAGATGGAATGATAATAAACATAATTTTAAATCATGTTCAAATAGCATGCCCTTCACATAAGATAAAGTTTTCATCTAGCTAACAGGCTAATGAAACAAATGAAGCACTAGTAGATGAAGTAACCAGAGGGGACATGGAGGTCAACTGCCTATGTAATATCCCACAATAAAAACACCTTATGGTTTCACTCATAATGGATGATTTAATGTTTGTTACAACCCAAATACTTTATGAGCATTGAATGTAATCGAACAAACATTTTAGAATGGATGATCATACTTATAGTTGACCTTCACATCCCTATTCGTTACTCCATCTACTATCACTCCATCTATTTGATATATTTGTAATATAAACATTAATAAATAAAGAATTATATGACATATTTTCTTTATAACATAAGGATAGTTTTTTTTTACAAGATAAGAATTTCTTATTAAGTGTAACCAACAACTACATTTGGCATGGGCCACCATGTTAGACATTGATCCCCAGTTGTCCGAGTCAACTAATAGTTAACATTTATCCAAGTTACACTTACACCATTTTATATGTTTCATTTTGACATTTATAGGAGCTCATGCCCCATTATATTATTGTAATAAATAATAGTGAACAAGAAATTGAACTAATTGTACCTTATCTTGTGTGGTAAATTTTGATCACATTACATTAGTTTTATGCATAATTCATTATAGGACAATACATTAAATGATCTGATGAGATAATTTATCCCTCCATGGGGTATCTAAAAGATAGACTTATCTTTTAGGAGCATTTACAATTTTAGCTAACATGTGGGGAGGGGGGAGGGCAGTGGTTTGGGGTAGGGAGAACAAATAAGCCAACTTACTTTGCTCATAGTTTGGTTAACATATGTTAAAAGCATGTCAAAGCAAACTAAAATATTTAAGGAAAATAATGAGCATGGGAATGCCAAACACTTAATTTGTTCATTTTTGTTGATACCTCAATCAAGTTAATAATAAAAGGATCATGTAAACCCATTGATTATATTGTTGACTACTTGAACTTGATGATATGGTTATTTGGGAATGATTTTATTATCTTACCCTATTTTTTATTCAAAAATTGCATCTATATTTTATGACTCAACTCATGCTAAGGGTGGATACCACTATTCTATTAATGGATTTTATAATATTTAATTTTCTATTGCTAATGGAAAGAGTGACATAGGTGGAGGATAACTTAGTGATAAATTTCTCTCAAAGCTATGTTTCTATTAACTTAGTTTTTAGTATAAATGTTTCTTATGATCTTGTAAAACACTTATTGTGTTTGTTTTGTTGATAACTCAATCAAGTTCATAATAGAGGGATCACTGAAATCCACTTACTATATTGTTGACTACTAGAAGCAACTAATAACAGGTGGGACAAAGTTGGAGTTTCATGAATAGTGTTTAGCTAAATGTATTCCTTTTTACATGGGATTATGGAAAACATATATGTATTTCATATAGTTGTCTAATATAAACCATCAGGTCTATATAATGGTATGACGTCATCCATCTTATTATAGGCTTTATAATGCCCCACATCTTGCTTGTATGTATAATACCCTTTACATTATCTATAATGGTCTATTGTTGTCCATTTTATTATAGGATATATAATGCCCTACATCTTATTTGCATGTATAATACCATTTACATTCTATATAATGGTATGTTGTTGTCCATCTTGGTACATAAGAGTAAGGAACCAATGAACCAGTTGTTGTTTTCCTTAGCATATTGTTAATAGATGTTAACCTAGCCATAGAATGCAAACCTACTGACTAGTAAAATACCTTTTATAATTCAAGATATTTAATATTGATAGTGAAAAAAAATAGATAATTATACATATGGATGGGTCATTGTTTTCTTTCCTTTACGTAGCAGGAATTATTATTTATGTTTATGTGAAGGATATTCTTGTAATATACCTAGGTAGAGGAATATAATGTATATTTGGGGTAGAATAGTGGAATGTAATAGTAGTATGAATAGTAATGTCATATATGAATAATCCTACATGCATAAAATTGAAGAGTGGAATATATTAGAATAGTATAAATAGAGGGACATAGGCTATTGTAATGCATCTAAGAAAAATATATTAATTAGAACCAAATAATATGATGAGGTAGGCCCCTCAAAGTGGCAAGTGATTGTAGAGTATTTCTTCTCGCCATAAAAGAAAATTTTAATATTTGTTATAATATATCTAGTCATTCTATTTGTGAGTCTACATTTTCTTAACATTTGGTATCAAAGATTTTTCTAGGGCTATTTCCATATTATTATATTTTTGTAGGAGGTTGTACAAGTGGGTTATTTTTTCACTGTATGCTTTCACCTTGCCTTAACGAGATCCTAGTGATCAGAAAGTGGATAGAGTAGGAGATTATAATTATAAAAATGTATGTGTTTTGGTATTATAAAGTCAGTTGGATCTGCTATTTAATTATAGTTTTAAGTGTAGATTTACGTTTTTGGTCTTAAAAAAACCTAATTATTATTTTTCATATAACTCGTGAATGGTAAATAATCATGCCAAAACATTTATGTATTATTTTCAACTCATTTATAATTTTACATAATATTTTGAATTTTTTAATTTCATTAATAAAACAAAAAGTTATTAGAGTCTTATTAACTACAACTATTGTAATTTTTTTTAAAAATGACATTTCTTATGCATGTAGCTCTCAAACAGGAAACAATTGCATCAAAATATTTTTTCATTTTATGCACCTCTATTTCATATTTATAGAATAGTTTGTAGTTTTCAATTTAATTAAGTAAATAAAAAGTTATCACAATTTTACAAATTGATACTATTGTAAAAAAAATTACTATGGCAACTTTCCTCAGTGCTACCCAAAAATAAGTTTATTACTTTATAAAATGGATGATAATTTACATCAAATGAGAAATAATATAAATTAATTAATTATAAATATAATGCTTCACTATCATATAATAACACAATATGATGAGAAAATTAATGCAAGGTTGGATTGGGAGCATAACTATAGTGAACGGTATGATGATTTATTTCCTATAATTGAAGAATATGAAATAGAAATCACCAAATTGATGGATTTGAAGTTAATTTTAGAGAATGTCATGAAGATATATTTGACATGGATGAGGGTGATTTATTTGGTCTTCTAATCACCAAGTCTTCCATACATATGGTATAATTTTTTTTTTGGTCATCAAATGATTCTAACAGTTTAGTGCATTCTTTGGTGGGGGTCAGCCACACCAAAATAATGTGTGTAAAGAACAATGCTAATGGGGATGGAATGTATCCTAAATTATATAACCAGTAACCTATTTTGTGCACCCTTATTTTTTATTTGATATGTTGATCATCATGCTTCAAATTACACTCCAACTTTCAGTTATAATGCTCATGTTCACCCTGTTGATGTCCATGCTTATATCACATCACAAGTGGAAGAAGTGGAAATAGAAAATGATGCATGGGTGTGCCTCCATCTAATCTTCTAAATATTTTTGACATGTAACTATTTTCATGTTTTGAGATCAAAACATATCAAGGGGAATGGCATGTAATATACCTAGGTAGGTGAATATAATATATATTTGGTATAGAATAGTGGATGTAATACTAGAATGAATAATAATTTTATAGAAAAATAAACCCACATGGAAGAGTAGGTTTAGTATAAATAAAGGGGGAAAGGCTATTGTATTTAATCTAAGTAAATATCAATTAGAGCCAAATGCTCTAATAAAAAGGTGATCCCATTGAAGTGGTAAGTGATTATGGAGTTATTATTTCTCATCAAAAATGAATATTGTAATTTATGTTATAATATATGTCATTATTTTATTTATGAGTTTAGAGGTTCTTAACAATCCCAAATGCACAAGATAATACTTAGTATTCATAATGAACAACAATAGACCATTATACAGGATGATGGCAACTGGTTCATTGGTTCATTTTTCTTTTTGTAGAAAGATGAACAACATTGCAAATAGAACAGGGGTCAAAATTCTAAACCTTCAAATTCATTTATAGTAAAATCTAGAATAAAAATGTATAGATTTCAAAGTCTTTTATATATAATATATGTGAGAATAATATGGGTAAGTGAAAAAATTTGGGTAGACAAAAAGTGGCCTACCCATGGACATGATTTTATTAAAATTTTATAAATCTGAACTTCTATAGATAATTTGAGACATCTACACTCCAAATTTGGAGATGGTGTAAAAAACTGAAATGTAGATTTTCGATTCTAGTTTCAAAACACTATTTTTTTAAATGGTTATGTATAATAAGGTTAAACAGATAAACATTGGAGAGGAACTCTTATTTTTTTATAGAAAACATAGTAGATAGATGGCTATAATGATCACCATTTCTTGAGAAGTGTTTAATATTATTTGAAACCTTTTTAGGAAAATTTAGATAATATATTCTAGCATGTCACATTTATAATTTTTGTATCTTTTCAATAAATAAAATTTTTTATGAATTTTTTAAGTAAATAGATCTTAAAAACTGACAAAAAAATGAATAGCCATCCATGCAACATGCCTAACTACCTTAAAAAAAATAAAAATCATTTTTTTTTGAATGTGTACACAATTAGGCCTACTTGGTCACCATATAAGTTATTTTTCACTTGGATAAATGAAAGACAAATTACATGAACATGTATAGGCATGCATGTTTTTGGCATATAGTGGCCTAAAAAGGCATAGTTAGAAATAAACATAGTTTAAATCTTTAAATTAGTCTAAAAATTATAAAAAATATATTTTTGGAAAGAGGAGAGCATGATCATAATGACGGTATCAAGTTTTCTTAGTGTATTTAGCAATCAAAGTTGAAATTTATTGTTTATTTTTATAGCTTTCAAATATTGTTTATACATTGATAGTCCAAGCCTTTGGCTCGAGAATCCAAGATATTCCTGAGCCAAAAGGTGCAAGAATTGAATTCAAATTCAAATACTATGATTGCACTAATAATGAAATCTCATTATTTAATGTGTTATTAATGCGATCATAACATTTAATAAGGTGATCATGGTATTTAATAATGCAAGTGCATTACATATTCTCAACACCTTAAAATCAGAATAGGATCCATTAGGCCTAGTAGTCTGAAGATCAAATATTGGTTGATTAAGATTGTTGTTTGGGACTAATGTTCTGGTCAAGAATTGATAGCATTGAATGATAAATGGATATATATTAACCTATGAATCAATTTATTGTTCCTTTGATCCCAATATGGTGTGCAATAGGGTAATATATCCTATATTGACATTAGATGGATATATTTCCATAGATGGAGCTTGGTTGGCCCCAATTATGTATCAAACTACACTAAATATTTGGTTTTTTATAATATGGCATGTAATTAGAGACCCAATTGACATCATATGGACATAATTAATTTCTTAGGTCTCATTTAACCCTAATCGTGTATTAGATTGAGCTAAATATTTAATTAGTTTAGTATGGTGTGCTATAAAATCACTAATTGACATTATATTGAAGGAATTCCTTGTACAAAGACCAATTACTCTTAATCATATAATATACTGAAGGAGACACTCAATCGGTTAAATATGATGTGTAATTAGAGAAAAATATTCATAATAGACATTAGATGGACAAAATTCATTGCATGGGAAGAAAAATGCCTCGATTGATATTCTAGGTAGAAGCAGCTAATTACATAGGACTTGGTTGTCCTTAATTATGTATATTATTGAAAAAATATAAACTAATTTAACATTGTGTAATTAGAGCCTCAAATGACATTATATGGATGTAATTCCTTGCTTGGGGATTGAGTGGCCCCAACTGCATGCCATATTGAACCTAAATACTCAATTAATTTAATAAGGTGTGTAATTAGGGCTATTGGAACCCAAATAGAAAATTATATAGACAAAATTACTTTCATGAGGCTATGTTGGCCCCAATTATGTAAAAAATAAAACTAAATAGAAGATTAGCTAGATATAGTTCACAATTAGGGTCAATAAATTTGTAATTGACATTAGATTTATGAACAGTTACTTGCATGAACCTTGGTTGGCCATAATTGCATATTAAACTAAACAAAATACTTGGTTGATTCAATATGTTATGTATTTGGAACCAACATAGCCCCATGTTAATAGTAGAAGGATGCAATTTATTACATAAGGCTTGTTTAAACTAAATTTCATTAATCATATGGAACTAAATATTCTTTTATTTGAATTTGGTACACAATCATAATCTAAATTATTATTAGATGGATGTAATTCCTTACAGAAGGTTCAATTGGTCTTGGTTTCATATCAAATTCAATAAAACACTTAATTATTTGAATAAGGTGTGAAATTAGGGCCCTAATTAAAATTATGTTGACACAATTACTTACATGATTGTATAAATATACCCTAAAACCTATACCCTAAGCCCTAATCCTTAAATTTCTTAATCCCTAAACTCTAAATCATAAATATAAACTCTTTAAACATTGAAACAATCATTTTATCCCAAATTAACATCATTTATAGACCAAGAATTAAGTTCACATTGCTCAGTTTGGCCTAAATCACATGACTAATTTCCCCATTTGATTAATTTAATCCATCTGCATGACACCGTAACACTATATCCTAAACTTTAAACCATAAGATTTTCCTATTTACCAATCTATATAGTCCCAATTTACATCTTTTTTAGTAAGGATTAGGTTCACATGCATAGAGTTATTAGAAAAATTAATATATAGGTCCTTAAACTCAAACCCCAATCCCTAATCCCTAATCTCTAAAACATAAATTATAATCTCAATTTCTAATGCCCACTACATGCTACAAACATACATGCCTTATGGTATAACTGATTTTATCATGAGATGTCATAAAATGCACTTTTTAAACATATGGCTAAAGCCTTTAGAACTTAACAATCTAGATATTGAACCTGTGTACCCTAGACCTAATCCCTAAACACTATACCCTAAATTATAAACTAAAAAGTTTCCCTATTTACCAATTGAATTAGTCCCAATTAACATCCTTTGTAGTGAAAATTAGGCTTGCACATGGGATATACTAATTAGACCTTATATACACGCTTAAACCCAAACCCTACATGCCCTAATCCCTAATCCCTAACCCTAAAACATTTATTGTAATCCATAATCCTTTAAACATAAATTTTAATCCCTAATCCATAAACCCTATGCACTAATTCCTTAATCCCTTATCTATATTAAGTATAATGTGATCATGTTATTCTTAACATAGGTAACACTTGGTTCTCATTGCCAATTACCAACCCCAAATATTATATTGACTATAACATGATAACATTATTACATAATACAATCATGTTATTATCGATATAAGATTTTCAATGGGTTGGATGGGCCAGAACCTTATAAAAAACATAATGTGATTATGTTATGTAATAACGTGATCATGTTATATAACATGATCATGTTTTATTATTTTAGATTAAACTCACTTATAAATGACTATTTTAACCCAAATCGAGACTTCTCTCACCAAAAGCATTCTCTGTGTACTTTTGTGAGATCTATGTACCTATTTACTTGACCCCACCTTTGAAAAGTTGTCAATTATCCCTTCTGATGGGTTTTGGATCACGTTAAAAGAGGTCGAGGAAGTTGTTGAATAACAAACAACTAGAGGAATTAAAATATTTGAGAGAGAAACACAAGCTATAAATGTGAAAAAATCATGTTAAACAAGGTATAAACCCTAATCATGATTAACTAAATGCCATAGATAATAAGTCAATTGATGATAATGAATTAAACAATGATGAAATTGACTACAGGCAATTGAATAATATTGAAATTGACCATAATGTAATTAATAATAATGAATTTGACCATAATGAAATGAATAATAATGAAATTGGAAATAATAAATTAGCTAATGTTGGAAGTTCACTTTCAAAGTTCCAAGTCTTTTATTTTGTTGATGATGAGTCTATGTATGATGCTTCAACCCCCATGAATGAAGAAAATTTGATGGAAACAAATAATAATGAAATTAACCATCAATAAAATTTCATGAAAACATATAATTAAGAAAATAATAATGAATAAAATGTCATCCCACCTCTAAACAATGAAAGTAATAATAATTTTGAAACATCCTCTCAACAAATTCCATCATTACCAACACCTCTAATAATTATGTGTAGAAAAGATAAGTACTTAATTGAAGTCAATGAAAATATTTTAAAAACAATGCATAACTAAATGTCTGATCACCATTCTAGAAGACTAACTCAACAAATTTGGGATACTTTCATTCATAATTTAGAGTATGATAGTGAAAGATGTCAATTATTTGTTTCATTGATAGAATTGATTAATATGAGACCTATAATTTACACATTAGGACAAATAACATGTAACATGGATGATGAAAATGATAAAATTGTTGAAAATATAAATGATGCATATTGTAGTATAGGCATAAAATCATGCAATAAAGATTGTGGTGCTTCCCAAAATATACTTACAACTTATGCAGTAAGTGACAAAAAAGGGGAAAATTAAATGGTTTCAAAAATAAGCTGAACACTTAATATAAATAGAAAAATAATAATTAAATAAATTTAAAGACATGAAAGACTTAATGAACCTAATACCAATGAGCTCTGGGCATTCTCTGGTAGACTTTCATGAAAGGAAAAAGCTATAGCTGATACTCTCAAAGAGTTGTTTGCTCAATTTTGGAAAGATAATATAAGATTTTCATCCAATGGAAGAGATGTTGAGAAAAGAAATGTTGCTTTTTGTAACTGTGAACCACATCCAAAATATTTATTAGACATGACTCAAATAAAATTATACTCTAATTTTTGGAAAAACATCCACAAATATCTATTTGTCAAAGATATTTTGAGATGGTGAAACTTTTCTATGTTAAAATAAATCACACATCCACCACTTATTGTTGTATTCAACACATTGAATTATCAATGCACTATGATATTTTTTTTCCATATTCCTTGTACTTTGCATAATAACATGTTTCAAAAGTGTGGTATTGAATTTTTACCAAAATCAGCTAGGGAATTTATTCCAACTATCTTCTGTAAAAAACCAGATGGGCAATTATTTTATAGTAATTCATGTTTAAATAGAAATTGCAAAATTTGTGGTGTATTACCAAATTTTAAAAAAGTTATCCATGAGGAGATTACAAGTGCAATTATATAGGAATTAGTTGTTTAAAGCAAATATAAATTAGTGACTTATCAAGTAAAAGATGGTAAAGAATCTAAAAGGTGTCAGCTTGTTTTATATAAATATACATGTTTCCAAATTTTTGGTCCAATTTAGGGAGAAGATTGTTTATAAATATGCAAGGCACACACATAGGGATAGATGATTGGATGAAAATTTCAAGATATATAAGGATACATTCCCATTTTTTTCCATTGTTTCATTAGTTGATTTTGTTTATAATTACACATTCAAACCCCAAATTGAAGTTCAATCATAGTATTACAACTCATCACAAGTTTCCATATTCATGAATAAAGAATTATTGCATACACCTAATAGTACAAAGAAATAATAAAAATTATTAAGGGAGTACCATTTCTATATTAGTGATGATAGATCACATTGTTTAGAGTATGTAAAAGGTTGGTTTTAGAAGTTATTTGAATAGTTGAGTTAGAGGAAAATTAATTTCAATCAACATTACATTTGGTCAGATAATTTTACATCATAATTTATAAATGCATAGATATTTTATTGCTTGAGAAGGATGCATGTTACCATTGGTGTATAACACATTTGGAGTTTCATCAAGGTTGGCCATGAAAAAGGGGAGCATGACAGTGCTGAAGTATGTGTAATAAGATTTATTGTAAGGGAGGAGTTAAAATTTTAAGAAGGTGTTCATTTGATAGATGCAAAAGCTATGTTTGAATGGTGTAATGAGAACATGTGTCATGGTGATCAACCAAATTCTACTATTCATAGACAATTCTAGTTAATAGAAGAAAAACACTTAGCAAAGTATGAGGATTGTTTGAATCTAATAGGTTGAAGTGACCTCCATTCATTTTGTATATCAAATACAAGTTCTTAGACTATTCATATGAGACATGTGGCATGTTTCTATTTTGCATGCATGGAATCTATTTGGAATGAGTATGAGTCACAAGAGTGGGTAGACGATTGGAGTTCCAAACCTTTAATTCTAATTAACACATATCAGGTTTCAACAACATTGTAACTTACAAATATGACATCATTAGATGAATTTGACCATGTATCTGATCTAGTGCATCTAGGTAGAATATTTTTTATTATGTATAATTTATTCTCATTAAATATATATTCATATTGTTGCTAAAAATAATATTTTGTGATATAAGGCATATTTTTGTAGTTATTATAGATGAAGATAATGAAGAAGGCATTGATTAATAATTTTGTTGGTGTGTAGAGAGAAATAAAAAATTGACTTCCCCAGTTATAGATGGAAAAAATATTAACTATCCCATTGGGTCAGTGGTAGTCACCAGAACATGGTTTCGATGATATCCTATAAAAAATTTGATTAATATTTGTTTGAAGAGTTTGAGATGTTTAAGAAGATACTGTACTATTCAGATTTGATTCTTACACCAAATATTTAATTAAAAAAATATCATGAGAGGCTATTAAATAAGAAACTATAGAAAGTTCAGGAGTCAGACAATGAATCCATTCTTGATACTATCAAAGTTAGAGTAGATCCTAGTGGTTTATTAGATTGAAATATAGAGGTTTGTTAACTTTTCAAATGTAGATGTAATCAATTTAATCAAACGTTTTTTATTTTCTAGGTAGTACATATATAAATTTCATGTTTAATTGCTTACTAACAAATTTTTGTAGGTTAGTGGTGTTAGATAGAATTCCACATTTACATGGATAGCATTGCTAGTAAATAATTTTATATTCTTGAAGCTAAGAGAAGCTTAGGTTTTATGGGTATTTGAACTTAGGCTAAAAAAATGCATTTTTATTGTATTGGGAAGGGTGTTTTTGAGGCTATAATGGGTGGTCAGTTTGTTGATTAGGCTTGACAGGAAGATAGAAATCTAGTCCTAGATGTTATCTGCCCCATCAGATGTATTATAGGTGTCAATTTTCACTCAATATGCATTTGAATCAGATTTCTACAACCATAACTTGAACTTCGACAACATTTGTTGTCACTGTTTTTGCTCTATGAAGCAGTAGTGCAAATGCACTTTCAGGTGGATTCAAACATTATGGTAGTGTAATGACATGTAATTTGCATATGTAGACATGATCAAAGTGATATATTTGTAGGTGGATGTCTTGGAGGTAGAAATTCTAGTTCGAGCTCGAGAAGTTGCTTGTCCACTGACAAAAACTTGCATTTATGGACCCATCACTGGAACTTGTCTAATAGATTGATCTCAAATCTTCCACATGAGTTCTTTGGGGTGAAATTAGAGGGATTAAATAAGTATGTAAGGGATTTAAAAATTCATGTATATCACTTAAAGTTTCTATTTTATGCATATTTTAACTTAAGTTAAAAATTTGCTTTTTTCTTGTATTGGGAAGGGTGTTCTTAAGTCCAAAATGGGTGGTGGGTTTGTTGATCGAGCCTGACAAGATGTCAAGAACCTAGTCCTAGACATTATCCACCCCTCAGATTTGTG
Source organism: Torreya grandis (assembly GCA_037957365.1). Taxonomy (NCBI): domain Eukaryota; kingdom Viridiplantae; phylum Streptophyta; class Pinopsida; order Cupressales; family Taxaceae; genus Torreya; species Torreya grandis. Next base: position 484,555 of record JARHVA010005967.1, on the reverse strand, counting down.
GTAGGTGTCAATTTTCACTTATGAAACATCTAAATAAGAGTTTTGTAACCACAATTTGAACTTTGACAACATTTATTGTCATTGTTTTTGCTTTTTGAAATGGAAATGAAAATATAGTTCTAGGTGGATTCGAATATCATGGGAGTGTGATAACATGTAATTTGCCTATATAGACATGATAAAAGTGATATATTCTTAGGTATAGGTTTAAGAGGTAAAAATTCCAGTTGGAGCTGGAGAAGTTGCTTATTTACTGATAAAAACATGCATTTTTGGACCCACCACTCCAACTTATCTAATCGATTGATCTCAAAGATTCAACTTGAGTAATCTATAGTGTGATTAGAGGGATTAAATAGGTATGTGATGGATTTTTTGGTTCACAAAAATGAATTACAATTTTTTTTATGCATGTTTGAACTTAGGCTAAAAGTTGCATTTTTCTTGTATTGGGAAAGGTGATATTGAGGCTAGAATGGGCGGTGCATTCATTGATAATGCCTAAAAGGAGGAAAAGTACCAAGTTATAGACATTATCTAACCCCATATAAATATTTTAAATGTTATGTTTCACACAAAAAACATTAGAATTAGCGTTATGTAACCATAACTTGAACTTTGACAATATTTGTTGTCAGGATTTCCGTTCTCTGCAATAGTAGTGAAAATGCACTTTTAGGTAGATTCAAATGTCATGGAATTTTGATAACATATAATTTGCCTATATGGACAAGATAAACGTTATATATTCTTAGGTGGAGGTCTCAAAGGTAGAAATCCCAATTAGAGCTTGAGAAGTTGCTTATTCACTGATAAAAACTTACATTTTTGGACTTGTCATTGTAACTTATCTAACAGATTGATCTCAAAGATTCCACCTATGTGATTTCAGGTGTGATTTAAGGGATTAAATAGGTACATGAGGGATCTCAAAATTCATGGAAGTGACATATCATATTTTTTGTGTGTTTAAAATTAAGATAAAAAATTGCATTTTCCTTGTATTGGGAAGGGTGTTCTTGAGGCCAAAATGGGTGGTGGGTTTATCAATAAGGTCTGATAGGAGGCCAAAAACCTATTTATAGACATTATACACACCATTTAATGTGTTTTAAATGTCATATTTCACTCAAGAATCATTATAATCAAAAATCTGCAATGATAACTTGAACTTTGACAACATTTGTTGTCGGTGTTTTTGCTCTCCAAAACAGTAGTGAAAATGCACTTCCAAGTGGATCCAAACATCATGAAAATGTGATAAAATGTATTTTTCCTATCTATATATGATCAAAGTGATATATTTGTAGGTGGATATCATGAAGGTAAAAATTCCAATTGGAGCTCAAGAAGTTGCTTGTTTAGTGATAAAAAGTTGCATTTTTGGAACCATCACTGCAACTTATCTAACCGATTGATCACAAAGATTACAATTTAGTGCTTAAGGTTATTATTAGAGGGATTAAAAAAGAATGGGAAAGATTTTATGGTTAATGTAATTGACTTATAGTTTTCATTTTATGCATGTTTGAACTTAGGCTAAAAAATTGCATTTTTTGTATTGGAAAGGGTGTTTTTGAGGCTAGAATGGGTGGTGGGTTTGTCGATCGGCCCTGATGAGAAGCCAAAAAATTGGTTCTAGACATTACCCTCCCCATGGATGTGTTATAGGTGTCTTTTTTCACTAAATAAGCATCGAAACTATAGTTATAGAACTATAACTCAAACTTTGACTAGTTTGACAAATTAGATTAGAGACCTCAAAACTTAATGAGTAATTGACCTATTGACAAATTTGATAATTTTGAAAAATTTGACAACTTTAAAATTTTTGACAACTTAAACAATTTTGACAACTTTGATAACTTTGACAACTTTGACAATTTTGACAACTTTGACAATTTTGACAATTTTGATAGCTTTGACAATTTTGACAACTTTGTCAACTTTGACAATTTTGACAACTCTGAAAATTTTGACAAATTCAAAAATTTTGATAACTTTTACCTATTGATCTATTGACAACTTTGATAGTTTTGACAACTTTGAAAACTTTGACCTATTTATCTATTGACTTATTAGGTGGTATTGATTAATTGACCTATTGACAACTATAAAAACCTTCACAACTTTGATAATTTTGATAATTTTGAAAACTTTGACAAATTTGAGATATTGACTTATTAGGTGGTATTGAGTAATTGACCTATTGACCTAAAAAGTGAGTTGTTATGGATTCTCCATTCAGTGTATGTGATTGCATTAGTTTCATGTTATCCTTGAAGGTCCTTGAGGCCATGAATATGCTATCATTTATGTAAGGTTATAGGTGGATAAATGGTTTTATGTGGTAACCATGAAGTGACTATAGGTCACAATCAAGGAAGGGAGCTTGGAGTGATTCCACCAGGTTGGTAAGTTGTGATTCATCATGTTATTAGTTTTGAATGTGTTGAACCTATACAGACCTACAGATATATGAGTAAGACATATATCCATATACCATGCTTTACATATGATAGTTAGATATGAAAGTAAATGGTTATTTCTCATGATAATAGTAAATAATCAGCATACATTCCTCTAGAACAAAGAAACCTTGTCTATACCCTATTTTGCGTTAATAGTCACATTGCAAAGGGAAGTAAAAGTTATTTCTTAATATTATAAAGTATGCCATTGAATATATGGACTTGGAATATGGTTGCATCAGAAAAGGAGTTTTTATAGCTCTTATAATATGCATAAAATATTTTAAACTAAACTAACACTCCATGTTACTATCACAGGCCTGTACGGTGCCTTGTTGTGCCCTATATGTGGAATTGAATGTTGAAGTGTGTTTGAGAACTTGTATTATGTTAAGTTAGGTGTGATTTTACCATTTTAGAATATATATGATAGAATAATGAATCCTTGAGACCTATATCAAGTTTTGGTACATGAAACCGAAGAGGATTACATAGTGAGAAGATAGTGAAAGAGTGCGAGGATGTTTGTGAATGGAATGTATGAAATGAGATCAAGAATTAATGTGAGAGGTTTGTAAGAGGTATAATGACACAAATAAATTTATTCAAAGTGTACAAAAAGTAGGTGAAAAGAGAAAAAAGCTATTAAGCCTAAGTGATTAGAGTGTCATTAGTTATTTCCACTACACATAATGAAATAAAAAATCTCATTAAAAAAATAGGAGATCCAAGATATATAACATTGAAAATATAAATTTTTTAATCCTCATTTATTTGTAAAACATTAAATAAAAAATCTGATAGATAATAATTTGGAAGATCAAAACAACACTTACAATAACACACAATGAAATAAAAATTGAGTATAAATTAGATAGATTACCATGATAGGTATACAATATAGGCACATGTGTCCAATGTCAATAATACATAGATTTATATAATAGGCATACAAAAAATTACATCTACCAACATAGTATCTAATGTTGGATAAATTTCATATGCACATATACAATGGAAAAAATGCATCAATTGCCATATAGACATACAAAAAAGGACATCTCATGTGTAAGACATCCTATTCATCAAATAGCCTCCCTATCTTTAACTTCCTCAAATAAGACTCTCCTTGGGATGCCCTACTAGTAGATGAAGACCCCTTTAACGCCTTGGATTGTTCCAAGGTTTGACTATAGGTCCTATGCTCATATCTAGCTTATAGCTGAGCCTATTCAAATACAAGAATTATTACAAAACTAACATAAAATAAATTCAAAAAATTATTAAGAAATTAATTTTAAACTAAAATAAAAAATCATTTAAACATGTGTGTTTACTGCAAGCTCCTGATCCTGCTCAATTTATTTTTCATGCTCAAACAAGTCAATGGTAGGCTCAGTTATTTGAATAGCCACCTCAAATATGGGAGGAACATGAGAAGTTACCCTAATCACCATATAACTAGGACTATCAACTTCCATAGGACAACCATACATTAATAATACATTTACATAAGTTATATTTTCCTTAAGTACATATACTAAAATTATTAAAATGAGTTTATTTTTACAATTCAAAATTACAAGAACTAATATATACCTCTATCAGTGCCTATGCAAATGACATTGCAGCAATAATGCCTATGTCTATCTTAGCTCGTAGAGAGGGAGGAGTGTCTACTCCATCCATCAATTATTCATATAAACATGGTATCACTTAGTATTATATAAAATGTCAAATCTTATATATGGAAACAAAAATGATCAATAGAATCACTTGTATATAAAAGATCTATCTATATAAGTACATGAATGCAATGACACATTATAAGAAATAAGAGAACAATCATGCAAATGAAAATAAACTTAGATCTAAATTGATAAGCCATCTATTGAAGTGTTAGAGTAACAACCTTGTACCAAAACTAAAATTAGAGGATTAGTGAAATAGAATAAATAGTATACTATTTTTTTTCCTTGTTAAATATAAATATACTTGCGTCAAGATCTTCAATTTATACTATATTACATGTTGGACTATATTGGTGTTTGATTTATTACTTGTCTAAAAATAGGGGTTTGACTTAAGTAGGACCCTCGTAATTACTTCCTTTTTTTATGGTCTTACAAGGTCATTTGATCTTATTATCACTTTTGAAGGAAGGAAAATAAAGAGTAGGCATGCTTGACAATAATATCAGGATCCCTATTCCTTAAGAATACACTTGATTACCTTTGTATAAGCAACTAACCATGGAATTTAACCAGAAGTAAAATGTAACTAAAAATCAGAATCAACACAGAATATGAGAGACAATACAACCTTGTATTGATACTCTTCCAGAAGGAAATAAAATGAAGAAATCACACTCTTCCCACACCTCTTAGGCATACCAGTAATTCTCCCTCAAGATTTCTCTCTCTCAATTACAAACAATCAACTCAAACATAGAGTTGTTTCCACCAATCAGTAACAATACTGCCAATACACCAAGTACTCAACGTAATCCAAGTAAATCTCCCTGATCTTGCACCTCGTTGTGTTGCAGATCTCCTTTGACCTTGCTACCCTACAGATCTCCTTTGACCTTGCACACACACACACACACACCTGCAGATCAACTGACCTTACTTACCATGTAGATCTCCCCTAATCTTGCACACCTACAAATCAACCTGGTCTTGCACACCTGTAAACCTAGATCTTACACTCAGAAGAACCCTTATCCTTGCCTTTGCAAGTCCTTATGATTCTACAATCTTACAATATAGCCCCATGGGTCTCTTAAATAGATCACATACAAACAATAATTAGACTTTCTAATTACAATAATTACAAACACAGACTCAATACTAAAATTAGTCTTTTACATGCAAACTAACTGTCCATCTAAAATTAGACCAATTCTGGAACCACATGCAAACACACGAACACACAGGTTGCCAACATCGGTTCTTATCTGACCAATGTCAACCGATCCATAACCGATGTCAATTGCTCTACACATTGAATATGACCGACATCGGTTAGCCTGACTAATGTCGATTGCTCTACAACTCAGCAACTTCCTCCATTTGCATCAGTGAAGCTTTTAGCTCCACAACTAACAATCTCCCACTTAGAGATAAATAGCTGCACTTGTAGCTATACCTGTACATCATCTAATTTTGTTTTCTGGCTTGAATCCCTCTTCAAGTTCAGTCTTGAAGACCGACCACCACATATCCTATGGTGCTCCTCCTATCATCTAAGTAACCTGCCATATCTAAATCTACATACCCATGTAGAGAAGTCCTTGACCTTGCATAACATTTATCCCTACTACTAGTCCCTCTCAGATACCTAAGAATCCACTAAACTACTTTCCAGTGCTCCTTTCCTAGATTGGCCACAACCTTGCTGACAACTCCCACTGCTTGGGTAATATCAGGTCTAGTACACATGTACTTAACCTCATCATGTGATTTGAGACACTGTTCTGTGAATGGTCCATCCATAGGTGTGCTAACTAGTTTTGTATCCTACAAATTGAACCTCTCCACTACCTTATTCACATAATCATCTGAAGACAAAATCAAATTATGAGTTTCCCTGTCTCTAGAAATACTCATGCCAAGGATTTTTGCTCCTCCTAAATCCTTCCTGGCACACCTCTAAGCTTCTTTTACCTTTAGCTCAGCAATTCCCTATATGTATGAACCTGAAACAAGCATATCATCCACATACAGTAATAAGATAATTTTGTGACCATTATCCAACCTAGTAAAATAAACACAATGGTTACATTGACATTAACTAAAGCCATAGTTTGTCATACACCTGTCAAACCTATACCTCTATCCTAGAGCTTGCTCAAAACCATATAACCTGGCCTTCTATCTCACCTATCCATTCTCTCCTTTCTTTAACCTAGGAATCAATTCATCTTTTAGTGCTTTCATCCCGGCTGGCAACTCTACCAAATCTCCCATTTGGTTCTTTTCTAAGGAATCATGCCATGCTCCCACTGTTTCCTAGATTCTACCTGCATTACCTCTTCAAAACTTTTTGTATCTTGACCATTAGTGAGCAACAAGTTCAAGTAGTATAAAGAAGGGGAATAATGAATTTGAGGCTTACATACCCTTTCAGTCCTCCATATGGGTGTTTGAGACTCCTTGATAGCTCACTATTTGCCCAAAATCTATTCTCTGATCGACCTAGGTCTATACTCGACCGATGTCGATTGCACTTGATCGCCGACACAAGTTCCTTGACCAACATCGGTGTCCACCTGGTCACTGACAATGGTTTCATGACTGACATTGGTCTCCACCTGCCCGACACCACTGACTCTGGTTTGCACATGATCAATGTCGATACCTACCTGTTTGACATCGGTTCCACCTGACTAACGTCGGTAACTGTGTTTTCCTGTGAGTGATGACTTTTTATCGATGAGCTCACTTTGGATCATAACCTTTTCCAAGCTACCCTGCTCAAAATTATTCATCCCCTTGAGCTGATCTCTGTCCATCATTTTCTCCATGAAAACCAAGGCTTTCCAGTTCTTAAGTTTTTCAAAGACATCAGACTTCCTCTTAAGAACATGCATCCCCTTCTTATTCATGTGACCAAGCCTACAGAGCCACATCTTTGCATCTACATCTGAAGTAGATAAACCAGAAGGAGAATAAGTAATACAAGTAGATAGATAAAGAGTACCTACTTTCTTACCACATGCTAATTCAAGTGCACCCTTGGAAACTTTCCAAGATTCCACTATGAGAGTAACTGTGCAACCCTCATCACCCAACTTTCCTACAAAAATTAGACTCCTCTTCAGGATTGGGACATGCATGACCTCTTTCAACACCCATGTGTTGCCTGTCTGCAATTTCAACTGCACTTCCTCTTTGCCAACAATTTGACAAAGCTCACCAACCCCTAAATAAATCTTTCCAAAGTCTCCCTAGACATAATCATGAAAAAATACTCTAATTGGGGTTGCATGGAAAGAGGCAACAGAATCTAAAACCCAAGATTCTACTTTATCTAAGGAACATATAAGAACATCCCGTGCAAAAATACCTACATCATTTACTTCTTCATTTTCTTCATGCTGATCTTCTTTCAACCAATAATCTTTCTTTACCTGTTCTTTCTTTCCATAATTCTGTAATTGATAATTCTTGCCATTGAATTCCTCCATTCTTAGTGTACTTTCTTTTGCCATTGCTTTAGTCTCACTCAATCAAAAACCCCTGAGAGTGACCTGTAATCAACAAACACTTAACACGCTCTGACCACTTATTAGTGTACCTAACCAAGCTCTGATACCAATTGTCAAGATCCCTAATCCTTAAGAGTACACTTGATTACCTTTGTATAAGCAACTAACCATGAAATTTAACTAGAAGTAAAATGTAAATAGAAATTAGAATCAACACAAAATATGAGAGACAATACAACCTTGTATTAATACTCTTCCAGAAGGAAATACAATGAATAAATCACACTCTTCCCACACCTCTTGGGTGTACTAGTAATTCTTCCTCAAGAGTTCACTCTCTCAATTACAAACAATCAACTCAAACACAGAGTTGTTTCCACCAGTCAGTAACAATACTGCCAGTACACCAAGTACTCAATGTACTCCAAGTAGATCTCCCTGATCTTGGACCTTGTTGTGTTGTAGATCTCCTTTGACCTTACACACACACACCTACAGATCAACCAACCTTACTTACCATGTAGATCTCCCTTGATCTTGCACACCTGCAGATCAACCTAGTGTTGCACACCTGCAAACCTAGATCTTACACTCATAAGAACTCTTGTCCTTGCCTTTGTAAGTCCTTATGATTATACAATCTTACAATACATCCCCATGGGTCTCTAAAATAGATCCCATACAAACAATACTTAGACTTTCTAATTATAATAATTAGAAATGCAGACTCAAGACTAAAATTAGTCTTTTACATGCAAACTAACTGTCTGTCTAAAATTAGACCAATTCTAGAATTGCATGCAAACGTACACACACACAGGTTGCCAACGTCGGTTCCTGTCTGACCTATGTCGGCCGACCCATAATCGATGTCAGTTGCTTTGCACACTAAATATGACTGACGTCGGTTGGCCTGACCGACGTCAGTTTCTCTACAACTCAGTAACCTCATCCGTTTGCATCAGTGAAGGTTTTAGCTCCACAACCTAACAAATAATCTCTTATTTTTTAGAAATGATTTGGGTAACCAGTGGGTGCGTTTTGATACTCATGATAAATTTTAACCTAATCACAAGGATGTATGTGCTGGGCATGACATTGATGATTATAGTATTTTCTCATTATTTGATAGAGATGGTTTTTAAAGTGGATTGGTGTGAGATATTTATTGCACACACCTAACATAATGTTTACCCATATCAAAGATGAGGAATTATTTATGCTACATGTGAATTCATGTCAAGTTTGTGTCCTTATGGTTTTAAATGCAATATGGTCATAATAATTTTAGTTTACATTATTAGGAAAGTCTTTGGGAAAGAGGTATATGAATGAAACTCCCATTTAATAGGATATTATGACTTCCAAGATAACTTCCACTAGGCAAATGGGTGTATATTCATAAGGAATCCTCACATATTTTATGGCAAAATGTGCTTCATGTTTTCTTCACAAATAATGTCCTATCCCTAGAAGCATGTAATATATTTCCTATAAAATAGTGTATTGACTTTGGGTAATAGAAATGAAAAATGTACCATATGGGTAATGGGTAGAAGATATGAATACAACATGTACATCCTTAATCAATGATTAAATATAGTTGTAACATAACTATCATACTCATTAATTGGATAGGATTGATTATGGTTATTTTCATGAAAAAAATTGTGATAAAATGTTAGTGTGTGAATGTGTGTAACTCTATATTATTATGTTATTATGTTTTATTTTCAATAATAAAAGTTTTGTAACTAGGTTTTGAGTAACACATGAGGGTGTTCCATGTTTGTATCAAAGCATGGTTCCAAAATTTTAGCCTTTTTGACCAACCATGATTTGTATTACACTATGCTAAAAAAAATTAGATTTCTTATTGGATTAATTTATCATCGTACAATTAACATAACCATATTTTTTTTGTAGGTATAAAATATCAACCATGATCAAACTATATGAGGAAAAGAGAAAAAAATATATATTAAAGTTGTGCTACTTGGGGAATATTTTATAGATAGATATGAGGTTGTAATTATGATACCCATTGATTTGGATATAGGTGCAGTCCTAAGCTAACTCAATGATAAGATACCTCTACGTAAAAATTAAGGAATAAGATAAAATCATCCATGAGTGTGATTATGAACATAATGTTTCGTAAGAGAGAGATACCAATATATTAAATGGAATATCATCCACTGGGGGAGCTCATGACAATGGTAACACACATCAAAGCTTGGATGGAATTACCCACAAACTAAATAAAGTGAAAAGGGTCTTAAATTCAATGGATGGATCTTTGTTAGCGAATCTGATGCTTGGTTAATAGGTATGAAAAGGTGCTTTGGGATAATATATTGTTCAATAAATAGTATGGACATGCTATTTATTTTGTAACTTTTAAATGAAGTAGCCTTATATTGGGACTATCAAGAAATAATTGTGAATTTAGATATGCCCATAATCACTTGGGTGGCATTCAAGAAGAGAAAACACTACTTGTTGGATATCTACTTAAATGATAAAGTAAATGCATTCATAACCTCTATAAAAATGCCTATACTAAAAATTAATATAATGCATGTTTTTTAACCTTGCTTTAGTACATGGGATACATACAGGATGAGCCTATGAAATGTAGTTTGTATCTTAGGATAATTTTGGTTATCATTAGGAATATGGTATAAAATTTTGAGCACAATACACTAGTGTAAGAGCTGTAGGATATTACTCCCATGGAAGCATGGTCCAACATAATACCTTTAATGACTTTCATGTTTTTGACTATGTTATTTTTGCATTAATTCTTGAGAAGAGATGTAAATTAGATGCAAAGAGCAAAACATATATGTAAACAATTGTAGTCCTAACAGATGCAAAGAGTAAAACATATATGTAAATAATTTTTACCTCTATATAGGTAAATTGTGTCATCCTAATAGAGGCAGATGTAGTCGTGGATGGCCTAATAGTTGGATCCAAATATGTAAACAATGGCCATAACAAATCAAATGTTGTAAATGTTGGTTATGATGATGAAGGAACCATCACCTCCTATGACATAAAAAATGACATATATATTATATTAAATTTATATTTAAATTATTTTTTAGCTAAATTATGTTTGCAAATATAACTTAAATTTAACACGACATTTATATAAAATCTACCTACATATGTGTGGTGATTGATGTCTGCATGCCAGATTTGCATGCCAAAAACTCATCACTCGTAAGAATATTATCTAAGCCATCTAAACCACTGATGCCATCATCATCATAGGGTCCATATGAACTATAAAAGGGTCAGGTCAGGGTTAGGTATATTTTGGTGTATCTGTAGCATCACTCTATGAAAGCCTACTTGTATGTTGCATTAGTATATTAGTGAGTGAACTAAGAGCATGGAGAGAGTCTATCTCCATGACCCATTAAACTGTGGAAGGGATCTCATGATCAAGAGGATTTTGGATATAGATATGTGTAGGCTAACTAGGCACATGATTGGCACCTGATCGATCCTATGCAAAGCCTTTTCCTCATCCCTAAAACTCACTAAAATCAAAATACTTAGGAATATCGTTGAGGACAAACTCATAGTAGAGTTTCCTCAAAAAATATAACTAGACCTCATGGTTGTTACATGGCGATCCCAAAAATTGGCCGTGATATAATTGATTGGTCAGGGAAGGTGACCTGAAATGTCCTCTGTCTTTTTCTTTCATGCACGGTTCTTCATTTATTGAACAATTGGTATTGCCTGAATGAATTATTGTATTGCATCAGGTTAGTTTTGGGATAACGGGATGTCTGATTCTCAGCTGCTCATAGTTGACATTTTAGGAATTGGAATCGAAAAGCTTTATAGCAGCCCCTAGTTGTCTCTTGTCATGCATTGTAAGTTAATTTATTCCATTTCCATATCATAATTATAAAAATGCATTCCTTAAAGTTCTGAGTATATATTGATGTTGATGATGTCGTTGAGATTTAATTTATACAACAAAGCAGGAATGTTTGAGGAAGATAAAACCCCATATGCTGAAACAAGTGCTTTCACACTTACACACCCATGCTTTAGCATTAATCCAGAGCTTGAGGTGTCTAAAGGTATTAATAGTATGATGGAATTGTTTCCACAACACACTACAGGGTTTCAACCCAAACAGTAAAGAGGATGGCGTTTTGGATCACTAATTAAATTTTTTAGGAGTAATTCTTGACATACATCTACATCCTTCTACCAAACCATCATCCGCCCAACTAACGATTTTATATAATGGGGAAATAAACGTCTACGATGACATTTATATGGAAAAGTTAAGTAGTATTCTAAACTTTTAGACATTGTGTGGAATTTAATTTTCCTCTCAACACAGAACTGATAGTGTGATTGATCAACAGGCAGAGGCTATCATGTTGGCTGCAGTTAATACAAATATTGCGTAACACACTTGTATCGATTCTGACCAGGGTGTTATTTCTGTTACTATTTAAAATATTTCAAACTCTCTATCTCTATCGCAACGATTAAGAACAAGTACACCAGGACGATACACATAGATCCACGGTCCTAAGAAACCACATGCCAGTAAGTGAGAAATAACTTCATTGTTCAAATTTTCTACAGGCATCTATATTGTATTCAACAAGGTTAACTTGTCAGGTTAGCACTGTCAGCAGCGATGTGATTGGCATATTTTTGATCCGTAGATGAATCTCAGCTATGGTTTTCCCATAGAGATGCCTCCAGCATAAATATAAGGATGGGTTATAATATAAAATGTGGTTAGTTGTTATTTGTGGGTTAAAATTAATACTGACAAAAGATATATTTATATATTAAGGTATTTAAAATAATATTAATAAAAAATAGGGATAGATATTAAGAGTTTCAAAATAATCTATTAATAAAATATATTAGTAAGTGTGAATCAGTACGTACATGCAATATTATTAGAAAAAGAAGTGACATTATTTTTGTGAGAGAAATTTAAGAATAAGGATTTTTCGATGGTGGATATAAAGCCACCCATCCATTTTCAATAATATCTGGAAGAGCTAAAAGTATGCGAACTCTTCATCTAGGCAATAGAGGAAATAATATCCTAATTTGATCACCATCATGCATTGGGGAAGTTCAAGAAGATGGCCCAACAGAGGATTTGTCACGACCAATAATGATTCTACCCCATCCAATCATTTGCTGATATTTAGGAGATGAAGGTCAACAACCTTACAATAACCCATCTATAATGACATTACTCATAGTGCACATAACACTCCTCCAAATGGTTGAGAAGCTCCTGCAAATGTTGAAACTCTAAGACCACTTTTTTGACTTGCACTTAGATATGATAAAAGACAAAGGTGAGCACACAAAATTTATCTTTGATAGAAAATTGTTTAGAAGTAGCCTCACTACTAAATTTAACATCATTTATACATTTAAAATGCTATAAGAGAAGTGAGTCTCTAAGAAAATATCAAACAAATGAAATGAATGGAAGTCATTGAGAATACTACTACATTAAGTGAGATTTATGATGCTATCTCCGTCATATTTTAAAAAAAACTTGATGATTTTGGATTTTTTTGGCTTAATTTTTTTAATATTTCATGATGTTTTTATAGCGTAAAGTCACACGCAGTCAACACAAGTTGAAATTTTTATTTACACTGATAATTAGAGTGACCTTATTTAATGCCATCTCCCAATTCTATAAAATGAATCAATACATTAACTGAATCAAAATAACTATGCATGTGTGTGAACGTACACATATGCATGCATGAGCACACACTAAATGATAACTATAAATAAAGATTAGAATTTTAAAAAATAATATTGAAAATAAAACCTAACCTAATTGATGGGAACTAAAAATTACAAGGAAAATCACCAAAGAAACATCACCTCAAAGGATCCAGTTTTCCAAGCAAAAAATGGTAACAAGAGGCTAATCCAATTACGCCATGAGGCCCACAAAATATTCAAAATTAGGGTGCACCAAGGTATGCCAATAAATCTACATCTTTAATATAGAGGAATAGTCACAACTAAAATTTAACCAAGGATCTTTAAAGCAATAATGTCGACAAGATGCATCATTCAGAGAAAATAATAGAGACAAGAAAGATCCAATAAACTTTGAGATAATTGAGAGATGAAAACTTCATAACCATTCCCTAAAAACTACAGAAGATCATCTTTTGAACCCATTTCAAAAAGAGTTGAAAAAAATCAAATAATTTTATTTTAAAATGGTAGAGATGGGATCAGATCAAAATTATTTAAACCAAAGGAACTATCATATTAACCTCATTAAGATTCTCAAACATGGATCCATTAACAAAGATAGGATACCCATTGGTAAAGATAGGGTCAACTTAAAATTATTTAAACAAAAAGAAATGCTAGATTAACCTTGTTGATATTCTTAAACAGAGACCTAAATGTAAGAAATACATCTAACAAGGTAAACCATTCTTATTTAAGCATTCATCTATTCAACAATCGGAAAAATACACATCATCTTATAAGATAAGAAGAAATAACCAAGAAAATTTGTAGTTAATATTTATCAACAATGAAATATTCATAACGCGGGCTTAAAATTTATTTACATTACAAAAACCATAGTTAAGTATTGATAGGATAAGGGTTGTTAATCATGAGGCCATAAGAAACAATGTTGTCCTTGAATTTTCTTTGAAAAAATGATATATACAATTATATCTAAAACTAGCATACATATCTTAAATAAATCTATGTAAAATACACTAATAGATATCATTCTTGAGATACATATATCATATTGAATTGTGACATTAGTGGAATATGTGATTATATATATATATATATATATATATATATATATATATATATATATATATATATATATATATATATATATATATATATATATATATATATATATATATATATATATCACCATATTCCACTAATGTCACAATTCAATATGATATATGTATCTCAAGAATGATATCTATTAGTGTATTTTACATAGATTTATTTAAGATATGTATGCTAGTTTTATATATATATATATATATATATATATATATATATATATATATATATATATATATATATCATTGTATTTTAAATAGATTTATCTAAGATATATATGCTAGTAGCACTTGTCACTGCATAAAGTAAAGGTAAATATTTATCGATCATAAAAATACATTTAATATAATTATCTAATGTAATATTAAAATGAAAAATAGAGTGAAACACAAAATTTGATATATATAAATAATATAACCATAATTTTTTGATATTAAAATTGAATACATTTGATATTCAAATATATATATATATATATATATATATATATATATATATATATATATATATATATATATATATATATATATATATATATATCATTGTATTTTAAATAGATTTATCTAAGATATATATGCTAGTAGCACTTGTCACTGCATAAAGTAAAGGTAAATATTTATCGATCATAAAAATACATTTAATATAATTATCTAATGTAATATTAAAACGAAAAATAGAGTGAAACACAAAATTTGATATATATAAATAACATAACCATAATTTTTTGATATTAAAATTGAATACATTTGATATTCAAATAGGAAATAGAGAGCAACACACACACACACATACACACATGAAATATAACAATAATTTTATGATATTCAAATTGTATGCATTTGATATTAAAATTGAAAATATAGATTAGCACATATATGTTATATAAAAGCTGTATAATAAGTTTATGATATTCAATCTATATACACCTTTTACATTCTTCAATCTCTTGAACTGGTCATATATGAAAGGAAGTTAGATCATAAATCCATGTAGTGACTCGACACATGATATAACAACAAATGTCAAACCTTGTCTTTCTCTAAGTCTTATATCAATTATGGCTTTGGTTAAGTGTTAATCCCTATGATTTTTGGATTGTCAATCTCCATGCAAATTACAAAGGCAACTAACACACACTACCCCTTTTTATAAGGGCAATTGGAATTATAGTTGGAGTTGCATCAAAAAAATTAATCTATGTATAGTTATCAAATTAAACCATCACATAAGTAGGTGGTTCATGGGGTACCATCCCTGGTTTATATAAAATGCTTCAAACATATCCACGTATGCAATTTATAAGACTTGCTTCTATCCATGAGTTTTTAGTGAGCATCACCCTTGCACCAATAGAAATTAATAACTCAACTTCCAATTTTTCATCATCCAATCCTACAACATTATTTCTTTATCCTCTAGTTGCAATGCTTTGAATGACATTTTGATCCAATGTATATATATTTTTATTATTATGCTGATGCACATTCTCATTTGTTGCAAATAAATGCATATGTGCATTAAAATCATCATTTTCAACTATTCCAAGTGCAATATCTATTTTAGTCATCAACAATTGCTTGTATTTAATGGTTGGATTGTCATCTCTTAGATTTATTAAAAGTTCTTCAAACCATTATTGTTCTTCAATGTATCCTTGTTGTCTAAAAACCTTATTGAGTGTAACAATAATTCTAAAGTTTTTCGACAATAACTTTTCCTATATTGTACTTACATATGGAGGTTTATCCATTATCAAACGTAATTATCCCAAATCCCTAATAAAAATCATAGACCTTCCACCAAAGCACATATTACCATTTTCTAAGAATTCTTGTAGTAAAAAATCTAATAAAAATTTTAGTACAGGGATGAATTGAAAAATCCAAACCGTGATGTTGTAGAGGAGGAATCATGTGAGTGAAATGTAGAGGCATCTAATGTAGGGAAAATTAGGCAATCCTTTAAAATAAGATAAAATTTTAATTTTTTGAAAAACATATGTGTTATATGTAGAAAAATTCTCTACAATGTCAGGATTCTAGAATATCTTTCAGTTTCTAAAAAGAGTTAGTAATAACATATTTCTTTGCAAAAAGAAATGGAATTTTAACTATTCATTTGTCATTTTTCTATTTTGAGAAAACAGAGCTATAAGAAACCTAAGAAAATTCATAGAGAAATTATGGCCTCGAGATGACATATTTGAGGTGGGGGATACATGATAATAGTCGCTAGTGGTGCCTAGGTAACTGACGATTTAAATTTTTTTTTCAAGTTTTAATGAAAAATATAGTTAATTTGGAAAAAATATGTGGGAGGGAAAATCCATATAACTATATTTACCCCAAGAATTTTTAGGATAGAGTAGAGAGTAGGACGGTTTGTGGGTAGGTCTTGGAATGAGTCATAAATGCCTAAGGCATTAATGATAAATAGTTTAAAAGTCATCACGATTTTTGAACAAAGTCAACTATGTTGACTTAGTTGTAAACTTTAAGAAGGAAGAGGGTGGTCGAATGCATAGCATGCGACCAATATAATATGACTCTTGTAGGTTGAATGTGTATAATAAGGCGTATCTAGTTGGGAAGGTTCAAGTCGCTGACTATGTACATAATGGATGATATGGTAGTGTATGAAAATGGCCAACATAGTTTATCACAATGCCTGACTTCATATGAAGTGGCTAACATAGTATAAGGATATGGATAACTACATAGAAAATCAATGATTTAGTTTTAATACCTAGATGACTATGTAGTAGTGGGCTGACTTAGTTTGAAATATGACACAATGTCCAACATAGATGTTTAAATGGCTGACTTAGTATTAATTTTTTTATTTTTTACCAACATAGTGAAATATGTGGCTAACATAGTGTAAAGTGGTATAAAAAGTGTTAAAATATATTGATGAAGTAGTTAATTTGTAAATTAAGTATATTTGTGATGAATTTTTAGAGTATATTTCCCTAATTATCTGATATCAAGGAATAACACATATTTTGTTATTTTGAATTTTATAAAGATGATGGAGATTCTAGTGTTTGGTAGATGTATCCTAGTTACCTAATTTTATAGATATATTGACAACCAATTACCATGCATAGTTGAATTCATAGGGTTTATTGGCATCGTACAGATGTAGAGGATTCCCCTAAGTGTTGACTTAGTCATGATGTTCTTAGGATCATGGGAGTGACTAACCAACACTTTCTGATGGGAGGTTGATGGGGAGACCATAGAAATGGGTATCACTTTAGAGGATGTTCATGCTTTGTTTTGAATTCCTATTGTTGTGACCCTTGTTATTTATGATGCCCCTGAGGTATATTTGGAGAGATGAGCCTTAGCTTGATGGATGACTGACTCTGAGAAATATTTTTTGGGGTTATGGGTGTGACTCTTTAATGCATGCATATCTATCCTTTTGGATATTTGTAAGGAAATATAAGCCTTATGACATTGCATATGATTTATCACAAGTTGTATGGGAAGGTTTCATTGCATGTGGTCACCTTATGCCAGTTGATTTTGGAGGAAGGGACCTTGTATGACCTAGTGATTTAGGTGCAACTAGTCCATGATATGTATGGTATTATGTCCAATGCGTAGAATATTATAGGCCTTTTTAATTTTTGTATAATTGTATTTATGAGAGATTTTCCATGTATCGACCAACTAGGTTGCCCCATGCTATGGATGATAGTTTCCCTTGCATTCTAAGATGGTGACAAGACCATGTTATATGACTTGTACCAAATACTCCTACCTTATGAATGATTACCCATGGGGACATCATATGGAAACCTTATATGGATATTATTTCTATTTGGCTAACTTGGCCTATAGTTTTTCTTGGTTTGACTCATGCTCATATTACATGTCATTATAATTGATGGGTAGAGCCATATCTTATTACTTGATTACCTAGACAATTTGGTGAACCACATCTTGTGACTCCTATGGTGGTGCCTGAGTATGGGGAATGTCACAAAAGAGAGATAAGGGGTAGTGGAGGCACACGAATACCTATTGATGTACCTATGATCTATCCTTGATGGTCAAGCTATTGGATAGGTGAGATATGATAGCCAAGAGTAGCTAGAACTACTATTGAAGAGGGAACATCTAGATATGTGGAAATGGTAGCAAGTTATACTAAGGATGTGAATGCGATTATTCTTAAGCTAGAATAGGTTTTGCAATTGCCACTATAATCATGATGATGAAGACATATAATTTATTGAGTGTTAGTGGATACATAGGAGGAGGTAGTTGAGCATGGGGATCCCATAACCCAACCGACCCATAGTTGGATGATAGAGCATAAGATTTAAAATGGTCCATGATGTGCTTAAATTATTTCTCATGGTTTTTTAGTACCTCAAAGGCATAAACATATGGAGGTAATTGGAGTTCATGCAGATAGAGAGACCATTGTGGTAAATACCATTGTTGGTAAGTGCTTATTATTTTGAGTTATAGTGTAGATGACTAGATATATGGTTGTGTATATATATTTATTTATATATATGTTTGGATATTTATATATGTGATATATAATGTAAATTTGGTTTTTATTATCTAGTTATTGCCAATGAGGAGTTTAGGTGGGGTGCTTTAGTACAAGATACTTAGCATGATATTTTTGATAGTGTACTAACACAACATGATATGACCCTGAAGGATGGTCCTATTATACCATATAATCCAAATTATGGAAGTTTTTTTTAGTTATATAACGGGGAAACACATGAGCTATAGACATGAGGAGATGATACATAGTTACCTCTCAGAGTAGGATATGGAGAGTTGTGAGCATGGTAGGTAGTGGTTGAGAAGTGATTGCCCATATGGTTATTGTCAGGTAGTTAGCATAGGTATAGGCCTAGGTGTCTAATCTATAGGGATAAATTTATGGTCTTCAATATCATAAATCTTCATTACAGTGGTCTATTCATATAAGATATTCACAATCATATATGTTTAGTGTAGCTCGTCTACCAATAGGCATGACAGAGCATAACCATAAATTTATTTATATTTTTTTACGTTATATCATTTTTTTATTGTTTCAAACATTTGATCTATGGATATATGTGTTTTTATTTATATTATTTTTATATTGATCATGGATGTCTATGGATGTATATTTTATTTGTAGCCCGTGTTTTTTATTTTCTCTTATTTTCTATGAGAAAATATATGATATGGATTGAATTATTTTGTAGGTATTTATGAACAAAATTCATGGTTAAAAATAATACACAATTAAAAAAAATTAATACACACTAAATCAAGATGCAAAATGTGTAAAAAAATTAAAGGAAACAATTTGCAAAATAAATTTAAATCAAGTATTTCAAAAGTTTGTATTGCAAATGTAATTTTTATAAAACACATTATGTCAAGATAAGTAATGTGCAATATATATAAAGATTGATAATGATAAAATATAATCAAACATATAAAACCAAGATGAAAAATGTGTATAATGAAATCATAATGTGAAACACATGCAATAAAGGATAAAATTTGAAACTTTTATTGGTTAAAAATAAAACATACTAAATCAAGATGGTAAGTATGCAAATGACTCACAATTCAAAATGTAAGACATGCTAACTCAAATATATAAGCATGTAACACAAAGTGGTAATAAAAGGAAGATATAAATAAGAAGATTGATAGTTATTATCATGATTAATCATGGTATGAAATGTTTTTAGGAATTTTTTTTTAGGATAGCTTGGTCCTATCCATAATCTTATAATTTAACTCATAAAGATAACACTAATGACGTGAATTATAATATTGGAAATATTTTTAGGAAATAAGGTATTTTTTGTGAGGAATGCCTAGTCCTATCCAAGGTCTTATACTATAACTCACAAAAGGATAAACCCTAGGGGTATGATTAGTTAACAATACATATTCATCAAGGGGTAAATCAAGATTATTTTAATGAAGTAAGGAGTGTAAAAATCATGACATGAGTGTTTTTTAATAAACCTTAGTAGATATAAAGCACAATAGGTAAATAGCGATACACTAAGATTTTAGTTAATGTCAAATGCAAAAAGTATTTATTCACAATAAGAGTAAACTTGTGTGAGTAAATAAGTGAAGTACATGGATAAACTCATGAAGGTTTATACAACAACATAAAATGGACATATCTTCCCACATTGTGTTTCTCATTCTTTAGGACCCCTTACAAATCCATCGATCTACTATAAAGATTGGGTACTTGGGTGAGAAATTAGATAGCACTATCTATAATTTTATAATATCCTAGTCTAATCTACAATCATATTTCACCCCAATGGACATTGGATCTATTATGAGGTCAACTATGGAGTTTGATATTTGATTAGAAAATAAGAGATGTGCTTATATATGAATCATGTATTTTTGTGTTATTTTGACTTGAATGTTTATTTTGCCTTTTGATCATTGCCTTTTATTTAAATTATTTGTCTTTTAAATTTTTAATGGCTTTTTCAATTCCTCTTCCATATGGATTTGGAATAACCAATAATGAGTGATAAAATTAAAAAACACAAACGAGCTATAGGCGTTGGTTATAAGAAAAAATTATTATAGATATTAAAATGTATTACTAAAGAATTAAGTTTTCCTAAGAACCAACATGTGATCTCAAGTCTTAACCTTGTGTGTGCTTAGTATGAAAAAGGGAAGAATGGGGAATATATGGAGATCAAAATAGGTTTATGTATGTAGTGATACAATGAGAGGTATGCTTGTTAACTAATCATATGGTAAAGATAAGATAAGTAAATGATGTGTATTTTTAAAACCAAATCACAATAATAACTATGTTTCTTTTTAAAAGACTAATGTTTAAGCATAATAAAAAATTTTTGAGGAAAAATTTAAATCATTCAGAAAAGGACATTTTTTCATAAGACTAAAACATGAGATATTCATTTTAAATTAAAAAAATTCAAGAAGAAAAGAAAATAACCCATGAGACATAGTAAATAACCAAAAGTACCCATATATACTCATAAATGAAATATAAATCATATAAGAATGTGATAAATAAAGTGATAGAACCCCATGATGTTTTAATGAATACTAATAAATCTCCACATAAGTGTCATCCATAACATCTAACACATCCTTCTCATACCCATTCACTAAGGCCTAATTTTAAGGCTGTACCATTTTAATTTAGCCTTGTGTCCACCAAAACTAATTAAAGTTAGCTTGCTCAAGGATACCCCATCAACCCTATCTCCTGATATTAAAGGTAAAGACAAGAAAACTATCTGGACCCCCAAAATCTCCCCTAAAATGTTTAAAGGGGGTCCCAAAATCTAAGATTGTAGCTCCCTTGTTGGGACCCCTACCCTTGATTCCAAGACTAAATCTCTTAAGAAATCCAGTGGTAGACTTGACACCCCTAACCGAGAGACTAAGAAGGCTATTGTGGTGTCTACTAAGAGGGACCAAAAGACTATGGAGGATGAAGGAAACATGTAGTCTAAGAAGGCTAAAACTAGGAATGAGGGATTTATTATGGTTGTGGAGTCCATGAAAGTCATAGATTTGAGCTTGGGACCCAAAGAGGCAGGAAATGATGATGGGGGTGGTGTTGGAAAGTATGGGGCTGAAGGAGTTTGTAGGTCCAACTATATTGTAGGAATCCCATCCACTAACCCCTAGGGCATTGAAATTTTTGATGATTCTGAGTTTGTTGAGGATACCACTAGGGAGGGAGGAGATGAAACACATATCAAATATGTACATGAAGATGAAGGATCAAGCCACTTTACTACATTAAACAAGCCTAACTTGGAGGAGATGGAAGAGGTTGTTGAGGAAGCCTGTGGTCAGAAGAAAGAGGGAAACTATTCATTATGTGTCAATACTATGGATGATCTCATGGTGTTCAAAGCTAAGATGGATAAGATGTAGATGAAATGGAGGGTTATAGATGAATTTTCTTCCAAATCCCTCCATCACATGGCTTTAGTGTTTGTTATTGTTAATGATTTTGATCATAAGGTCAGAGATGTTGGGGTGGACATCATCGATGATTATTAATATGATATCTTTAAGTTCTTAGCCAAGTATGGGATGGTTGATAGTCCTTAGTGGTTCTACTAGTTTTTATGTTTGATTTTTCTCATTTTTTGCTTGTTGTTTATGTGCTATTAGTTCACTAATTTTGGCATGTTTGAGGCCTTTTTACCTAAGGAGATACATTATATATAGTTAAAGACCCTTTTTTCCTACTGAACCAATAAAAAACATATAACACGTCTTTATGTAATTGAATTTTGACATTAATTAGAGTCTCATCAGTATTTTCTAAAATTCATGAGAAGACTTCCTACTGTATAATCTCTATAGAGAGAAAGTAGTTTTAATAAAATTAGAATGATGCTCTTAAGGTATCTATTGTATGGGATAATCAATGTTAAGAATAGGTGTCAAAATGTGAATGGTATCTACAGATCTATGTAAAGGTGTAGGATTTAGAGGAGGCGGGAACTTTGTCTATGAGTGACTTATAACATGAGGTTGAATCGATGCAATTATAGGTTTTGGAAAATATAAGAAATTTTAATAAACCACTCAACATATATTAGTATGCTGTGTAGTGCACTGATGTCAAAGAAAATAAACCTTTCCATATTGTGGATATACTCTAAAATCACCTTAGGAAGTGGTAAACTCTTACCTTTTGGTTTTACAATAACTAGATGAAGGGTATTAATGTATTTCCTAAGTTGGTGGCAATGGGTAGAGGAATGGTAATGGGTAACACGATAGAAACAAGTATGTCTAGCAGTAGATGGTGAAGTTAGATTTATGTAGTGGTAGAATAAGGTGCCTTCTACTACTGTGTTTTCACTAAAATCCTTAGTCTAATGACCAAAAACTCTATGAATTTCACATTAAGGCTTATCTGCCCATCATGCCAGTAAAGTATCGAGCTTAGGCAAAGCTAGTATGCCATCATCAATGGGAAAATTTAGAATAAGATTAAAATTAGGTTGAAATTTAGGAATGTCTAAACGTGTAGTGAGCCAAAGTAGTGTGGATGACATCTATAGGGGAAGAAAGCTAGAAGGATAATGAAATTTAGCAAATCAGTAGGGTCCCATCATGGCATAGTCCATAAACATGATCCAATGAGGTTTAACTGTAACTAGAGGTGTAGTGTGTGTGAGTTCCATCTTAGATATATGAACATCAGATGAAGGAATAATATTAGGTACTATAGTAGGAGAAGAAATAATATGAATACAACTATGATAATGTTGTAAATAATAATGATATCTAAATATCTCTACATATTTAACTTGAGAAAATATAGATAAAAATGGGTCATCTATAGAATATCCATCATCATAATCAAGAGTATAATGGTCAATAGTACATGCATCAATGATTTTACCAGTAAAAAAGATCATGGTGAATGGAACTCTTCATTTTTACTAAGGTAACTAGAATGTTGTCACATGGTTGTTGATGAGATCACGGTTGTAGAGAAGGAGGTAATTGAGTGATTATACTAGGAGAAAGTTCATAAGTTTTTATTTTTATACTTATCTCATTTGGTTCATCATTGTTTGAATCTAAAAGGTTAGGTGGTATGTTTCTTATTAATTTTGGATGACCATTATAACCTCTAATAGAGTTGAAAGGGTAATTGAAACATTTTGATTCATGAAATGGGATTCTAGGTAAGGGTTCAAGGGTAGGTATATTAAGCATGCCTATTTCTTGGAATTGTTCAAAATTACAAGGGTTCATATATCTTTGAATATTGTATATAGCACTGTTATAAGGAAATTTTACACACTAACATGTTGATGAAGTAACTACTCTCATGTGATGTGTCCAAGGTTGACTGAGTAAGATATTGTAATAGAGTGAAAAGTTAAATATCATGACTTTCACATGAATTATGATTGGAGGTACCATGTTAGGAATATAAACATAACCTAATGGAGACTATTATCTTTGATCATATTATTGACATATACTTTGGGTGGATTTAAGATTGCATTCAAATTATGCAAGTGTTTTAATGAAATCAAGAGAAGCAACATAAGTTCCTGATCCTTCATCTATTAAAACACATTTGACCTAGATATATCCTATTTGTACACTAATAAATAATGGTGGATCATCTATAAAAGTAATATCTAATTAGGAATTATATAAGAGATTGGAAATTTGAGTGAAATCAAAGTGTCCACTATTTTGTCAACATGGATAGACATTGCTTCACACTATTGGAGGATGCTATCTTTAGATCTTGATAAAGTAGCTTCTTGGAACATAGGTGGGGTTCAAGAGATATTAATTTTGAATAATAATTTCATTAATATTTTTTAATTTTGAGGAGAAGTTATCACAATTTCTAAGAAAGTAATCTAAGATGGTAGATGAGATAGTTTTGTAATAGGATCCCATTCATCATAATCCATTAGAGTATTAATTGATAAAGGTGCATAATGTCATAGTAAATCCTTTGAAGGTAGTGTTGACCAAATTTAACCATATGTCAAACTAGGTCAACCCCTTATATATTCAAACTTTCCATAGGGTCCTTCTAGGTTTGAAAATGGTCACCATGGGCATAAATGAGGTCACATAATATGTTTTCACCTTGGTCAATCTAGTTTGTATTATGTCCTTTTGTGCCACATTTGAGTCATTATAATGAATTTTAAACTTTTTCCACAAAATAAAAAATGTCAAGGATTAGGCTAATGTACTTCTTGTCAGATAATGTTAGAGGATAGTTTTGAAACTGGAATGTTATAGGTTCAACATAAGAACAAGATCACTTGTAAAAAGTGAAATTTTAGATGTACAGAATAAGATGACTCATATGTAATGTGTGAAGGTTATATAAAGTGATTTTATATCCCAAAAAATAGTTTCTAGGATCAGGTAGCTTTAATTGATAAAAAATTGCTGAAAACTAGTTTCTATCTCTGATCACTCCCTTGGATAGGTCAAGAAGGGTCAATGATTTTTAGTTGGTATAGACAGGGTAAGAAAATTTAAAATTGAATGAACTTGGTGGATTTTATGGGTACCTATGTACTTCCATTTCATGGTCATGGTTTTAATATTTATGGTCTATGTTGTATGAACAATCACTAAGATTTTTAACACCTCTAAACAGCTTGTGCAACCACAACATCTCTATTTTTCTCATCTAAATTCATTAGTATATTTGAACTAAGTAGTGTATGTGTAATTTTAGATAATAAACACTCATGTCATGTTTATTCCAACTTGGTGTAGCATGTGTGGTCATAGGAAGATAGGTAGGATCACTCTCTTGTGCTCGAATTGAAAATCAATGAAGGCTGAGTATAGTGTTTCATAATTGTAGAGTATGTTCTCTTGTGAGTAGCTCTAGGTCAAGGTAATACATTGGTATTCAACCCCACAAACATTTTTATGGTCTAAATAGAGTTCAATGGAATAATGGAGATGAAATCTCAAAGCATGTGTGAACCAAGTGAAGTTGAAGATTGAACTCACATGCCTATCAGACAGTCACCTATAAGGATATATAGGAGTGATTCGATAGTGGGTTGATGAGAGATTTGGACTTCAAGATAGATCCTTTTACAAGTTTTTGAGATTATCTTGAAGGTCTAATAGCCTTAGACATAGTAAAAACTACATTTAGACCCCTTATCGACACCTATAATCAATCAAGTTGAAGAAGGTCTCAAATGGGATGATTTACCTTATCTTAAAAGGATTTTGATCCTACACAATGTCATCTATTGGTGGAAGTCCATGAGATATAAGTAAGCTTAATGACTTCATTCTTGTTGCCTAGGCCTAGTGATAACATTTGAACATGAGATGAGGTTGTCAGTTCAAAAGAAGATGATGGTGAGTGAGGTTTCAACTGAGTCAAGTTTCTAATGTAAATACTTAGTAAACTATAGTGTTAAGAAAACAAAAGATCCTGAAACATTGCAATGTAATAGTGACACCTAGTGCATTGGTAGTAAGGAATGATAGCTTGGTCTTAATGTAGGAGTGAGATAAACTAGGGGTGAGAAAGTCCTAAGTGACATCAGGAGAAGCCAAAAGAGTGAAGTATAGTGTTAAATCACTTATCAATTGTAATGAAATTACATAGATGTTTGGATAGAATGATTTGATATCACACAAAATAAGAAAAAATGAGATATCACACAACAATAATTGATAGTAGAGTAGAGTATTGGATAATATAACAAAGCCACTTTGAGGGGGCAACCTCCACAACATTTCACTAATAGAAAAATAATTAACATAATAAATAAAGACTAACCACTACCTCCTATATATAGTCTACTTAGCCAAGATTATTCCATAGACTGACCTATCTAAGGTGATAGAGAAATGTAATAAGTATATAAAACAGGTATGTAAGCCACAAGCCAGCCACACATATCCCTAAACACACCAATGGTTAAGGGTGTATCAAGCCCCTCCCCTTCAAAAAAACATTATCCTAAATATTGTGGAAACTCTGGATGTTGATTCACAAATGCTTCATCCTCCCAAGTGGCATCTTCACATGGTAGAGTCTTCTATTTGGTCAAGTATTCTATAATCAATCTAGAATGTAGTTACTTAGTGCACATGTGAAGGATTACCTCAGGATCAAGAATAGATCTTCCTTCCTCATCTAATTCTGGTAATTCTATTTAAATGACAACTTTGTTTCTAATGACTTTTTTTAGGCATGATACATGAAATATTAGATGTATGCGAGTGGATGAAGGAAACTCCAACATATAGGCCACACTGCCAATTTTTGATAAGATCTGATAAGGCCCACAATACTTAGGGGATAACTTTTTATCCTTTTTTTGTTACTTCAATGACATCTACTTATATGACTACAAATGAACAAAAACCCAATCACCAATGTCAAAATACCTCTCACTTCTATGTTGATCTACCTATTTCTTCATGTGATTCTATGCCATAGCTAAATTTTTATGTAAACTTACAAGGACCTCCTGTTGATCGTGACTATGTTATTTAACTACATGAACCTTAGTATGGACCTTCAAGGTTAGAGTGCTGAATGGAGGGTGGTATCCATATAGTTCAATAAAGGGATACATTCTGGAAGAAATATGAATAGAAGTATTGTACCACCATTCAACAAGTGGTGACCAATGATCCCATTTATCCTATTTATTAGAAACAAAACAATGGAGATATCTCATAGACATTTTTTGACTACCTTAGTTTGTCCATCAGAATAAGGATGGTATGATTAACTATGAGTCAACTAGATGCCCAAAAATGTAAATAACTCAGTCCAAAAATTACTAGTGAAAATGGGATCTCTATCATTGAAAATAATCTCAGGGGTCCCATGCAATTTTTGAATTTTATTGATAAAATAAACAACTATTATGTTGGAAATAAATGGTTGTGATAAAGAATAAAAATGAGCATACTTATTGACATGATCCACAACAACCATGATAACATTTTGGCCATTAGATATTGGTAACCCTATATTGAAATCCATAGATACCTCTTCCCAACACTGGATAGGGATTGGTAAATGTTGTAGGTTTTGATTGTTTTGCCTTGGTTTTGTTGATAGATCATACATTTAGCCACATATTTTTGGACATCCCCCTTGAGTTGTTCACAAAAAAAATTTAGCTTGATTTTGTGATAGGTTTTTAAAATTCCTAAATGACCCCCAATTGGAGTTGTATAAAGTTCCTAAAGGATTTTTTGTTTAAGAAGATAATCCTTACATAGGTACAATATATATTTATACCATAATGCATTACCCTTTCATGTGAAATTTTTTAATCCACCTAAACCTTGATGAATATTTTGAATCAAAATATGGGTAGCACTATCATGTTCCCATTTTGATCATGCTTCATCTAACCAATCTGCTTGTAAAAAGGTTATGGCACATGCAATTCCTCAATTGATTAATCATTTCTAGATAGTGTATCTACCACCACATTGTCCTTGCCATTTTTGTAGACTATTTCAAAATCATAGCCTAATATCTTAGTTACCCATTTATGTTGTTCTTCAAATGCTAACCATTATTCCAAAAAATATTTAAGACCATAATGATTAGTCTTTACCTGAAAGTGATGACCCATAAAATAAGGTCTCCATTGTTTCACTACATGCAAAATGACCATCATTTCCTTCTCATAGATGGGATTATGCTTATTTTTAATTTTTAGTTGAGGACTTTCAAATGCAAATGGTTTGCCTTCTTGCATCAGTAAAACACCTGTACCATACATATATGCATCACATTCAACCATAAAAGTCTTAGAAAAATGCGGAGTGGCTAATACTAGAGTAGTGCAAATAGTGAATTTCAATTATTAAAATGCCCGAGTAGCTACATCAGTCCACTTAAGGGAGTCTTTCTTCAACAAAGATGTGACTTGGGATGCAATACTACCATAATTTTGGACAAACCTATAATAGTAACCAGTTAGCCCCAAAAATACCTATAGTTGATTGAGTGTCTAAGGAATTGGCTAGTCCACTATTTCTTGGATTTTTGTAGGATCCACTTTCACTCCTTTATAAGATATTAGATGATGCAAATATTCAACCTCAGAACCCCCAAAACTACATTTGGAACATTTGGCATAAAATTAATGTTGTTTCAAAATGGAGAGTACATGTTTCACATGTTACAAATGGTATCCTAATTTTTACTATAAATGAGGATATCATCAAAGAATACGAAAACAAATTTCCTGAAAAATGTCTTAAAAATAGTATTCATCAAACTTTAAAAAGTAGATGGTGCATTTGTTAGACCAAAAGGTATAACTATGAACTCATAATGGATCTCATGAGTCTTAAAATATATTTTGGGTATGTCTTCATCATGCATCTAGATTTGATGATACCCAAAATGAAAATCTAACTTGGTAAAAAAAATTGCCATCTAATTCATCTAGCAAACCATCAATGATAGGAATAGGAAACTTATCATTGATAGTGTACTTATTGATTTCTCTGTAGTTAGGGCACATCCTTTAGGTGTCATGTTTATTTCTCACCATGACAACTGGTGAATAAGTTTGGTTATGGTTAATTAATCTTGTATCCAACATCTCCTATACCATCTTTTCAATTTCACTTTTCTGGGCATAGGTATACCTATATGGTCTGATTTTGGGTGTTATACTACTAAGAATAAGTTTGATAGCATGATCATGCATGTGCTTATGTGGAATTCCTTTTGGCATGTCACCAAAAATAATAGAATGGGCATCAATCACTTATTTCAGATTAAGAGGTGGAGATGGTTGAGTTAGCTTTACTTCCATGGAAAATAAACAAGCTACAAATCCTTTAGTACCCTTAAAGAGAATCTTTGTCATTTAACAAGTGATAAAAAGTTTTGGATATTTATCCCTTAATCCCCTGAGATCAAATGCCCTTTATTTAGAATGAAAATGCATGAATAATTATTAAAACTTCATCTCAATAGTGCCCAAAGTGGTGAGCCACTATACTCCTAGAATAATATCAGATCTACCCATGGGAATCTTAAACATAAGAAAGTCCAACAAGTAGTCTCCTATGGCCATCTTAATTCTATGACATTTTCCTAAATAGATGATAATACCACCATTTACAATCATAAACTAAAATTTTAGAGCTAGATAAATGAAACAGTTCAAATGAGTAGCCAACTTACTATTGATGAAGTTGTGTGTGCTCCTAGAATCAATCAATTTAATGACCTTATGTGTCTTAAGGAAACCCATCACCTTAAGAGTTTGGGGAGTACTAATACTTGAAAGGTCATGACAAGAAATAGTAGGCTAAGAGTCTTTAGATTCTTCCTTAGGGCCTTTTACATCCTCACCATGTACTTCTTCATCATCTTAATTGTCATTAAAACCTTCAATATAAAACAACTTCTTTTTACCATAACGATGGTCTTTGCTCCATTTGCTGTCACAACCATAACACAACCCTTTGGCTTGCTTCTCCTCAATTTTTCATTATGTTAATTTAGTAGGATATAGAAATTATGGTGCTGGAAAGGTGAAATCATGACCAGTAGTGAAAATTTTCCTATTGACCATCTCTTTTTCTTCTGTCATATATGCCCTAAGGATATATTTTGATACAGATGTTGGGTTAACATTCAAACCTCAAATTAGATGCTATCTTTGAGGCCACCCAAAAATAGATTAGTCAGATTATCCTTAGTGATATCTTCAACTTGTAAAGAGAGATTCTAAAATAGATGAATATAATCCTTTACAGTTCCTGATTGCCATAATTTGGCTAATTGGATGAAATAGTTCTTAGAGACATTATTCTAATAATGAGCCACCAATTCCTTAGTGAAAATAGACCATGTAACAAGAGAACTATTCTTTTTCATATGAGCACATAAATAGTGATAATAAATGAATTGATCAGGTTCTAGACACAAAGATACCACTATCACCTTCTGAGAACCAGAGGTTTGATGTGGCTTAGACAAATTCTCAATTTGGTTAATCCAAGTGAGAGGATCCTTACCATCAAACTTATGCATGTCCACTTTTGACAACATCAATTTCATACTAGCATGGGAGTTGTTGGTGTTGAGAGGAGGATTTAAATGTAGAAGTGGAGGGTTATTGGACTAAAATTGAGATGTTAGGGCACCCAATTGCATAATGATATGATGTAATTCATTTTAAACCCCATTAATCTCTTTTTGGATCCTTGAAACATCAACTAGGACTACAACAAAGTCATCATGCGTTACTAAGTTCATTATGTCTACTCGAAGCTAATAAATCACCAGATCTGAAGTAATAGATTCCATGTCATCATTAGGAGTATTAGGAGTTTCTTTCCCCCATTTTATTCCTTGAGTACCATGACCTACCATATATAAACCCTAGGAGGGTTTTTTACCCCAAAAAAAGTATATCAAGAGATGGTACCATTGTGATCACCTTGTCAAGATGAATCTAATGACTGCCTTTACACACCACGGTAAAAATTTTGACACTAAAAAAGTGTACCAATAACGCATACCATTGTGATCATCTCATTGAGATGAATCCAATGACTATAATTATGCAAAGGGAAATTTTTTCCCAGACTCTTTTTTAAAATATTTTTTTCAAAAAAGTGTTTCGAGCAATACTACACTAACAAAAAAGATTAATTATTCCTAGATTAAAAGTTATGTTTTTTCACTCCCACCACTTCTAGAATCCATGCCTCACTAGATCCAAAACAAAAAGTTGTAGTAAACTTGCCCAAATCAAAACTCTGATACCACTTGTAATGAAATTACTTAGATGGTCACACAATGATTTGATATCCCATAAAATAGACAAATATGAGAGATCACACAATAATAATTTACAACAGAGTAAAATAATAGATAATATAGAGAAACTAATTTGAGAGGAAACCTCCAGAAAAATTCACTAATAGAAAAACACTTAACATAATAAATAAAGACTAACCACTACCTCTTATATATATCTGCTTAGCCAAGGTTATTCCATAGGATGACCTATCTAAGAACATAGAGAAATGTAACAAGTATATACAAGATATATGTAAGCCAAAAGTAGGACACATATATCCCTAGACAAAATAATGGTTATGTGCATAACAATAACACCTATAAGAGTCCTTTGACTTCCCTAATTTCCACCTACAAATTGACTCAAGAAACACATTAGCCTTAAGCTAATGGAAATAAATTTTGGAAGGTTGATAGAGGTTAATGATGGATGGACATGTATAATCCACTCTCAAAGTGATGAAATTACACTTTATGTGATTTTAAAAAACAAATAAAAATAGAGAAGGTTGAGTAGATAGATTTCTAACTTCATAGTCAGTCTAGGCTTCTAAACCCTACACATAATGATTAACCTAGTAGCTAGTTTGGAGAGTTTTAAGTGTTAAGGTCTCTATGAGTGTGATCAAAATTTGACAATTATTATATAAGGTCATTATGACCTAAAAAATTCCTATATTGTCTTATTTGGGTCAGACTAATAGGAGAAGTGTCCATTGTTTTATCTTAGATTTGATGCACTCCACAAGCAAGATAGTTTGTAGACCTCATACATGGATGGTAAAAACATGAATGATGGATACTTTAATGAATTTAGTATAATTTATAGGGTTTAAGTGGATGTAAACAATTTTTGAGGAACATATATAACTTCTAGGAACATTTAGAGGTGGTCATTTAATCAAATACATAGTCGATGCTTACTAGGCCTAGAACTAAGCATGAACCATCAGGCTTCCAAAATTCATTCATATGAAAATTTAATTTTTCAAAGAAACCTTAGAGACTTAATGGGATAGTATGAGGTTTATTTGACTTAGTGTTTTGAATAAAATAACTTCGAACTAGTAAATTTGGCTTAATTTTTTCTCAGGGGTGTCCAAAATGCATAGTAAGAACTCGAGGAACATTTTCTTTCAGTCATATCTTTATGAAGAATGTGCATGGGATCTTAATAACTTATGGATATTTGAGGGGTATCCTATAATTGAAATCAATGGAATTGGTTTGAATTTTAAGACCTTAGCCTTTATGAATCATTGTTAAGAAACTAAATGACCCAAAACCCTCTCAAGAACCAAATGAGAAAGATATGAAGAATAATGCATCCAAAATGGGTTAATTTATTTGTAAAGTGAATTTGATAAAATTGACACTCTCTTAATCTCTTCACCATTCAATATTTCCATAATGTCACTTGTATGGATAGGTCAAGCTCTATGTTTTTCCAAGATTTGAGGTGTTTACAAGGTGAAAAAATGAATCGATAGGTGAAAATCACTATGTAAGGTGTCTGTATATGTGCTATAACTCCTCAAACCCCATTATCACCATAATATTACATTGAAACCCCTTTGTTAATCTGGTTATTACAGGTAGCCTTGGACAGAATAGTAAGATAAAAGTGACTACCAAATTAGAAGTTAGAAGTGTGATTTGAGTTTTTATTGAAGTATACATGATATACCAGAGGAAAAATAAGGTTTGAATAGGTGTCTCACATCATTTTAATTAATATTATTGAGCATATATAGGTCACCCTAGTGATAAGTGTGTGAATTCAGGCCTAAAGGGCTAGTGAGTAGTTGGAAGTAAACAATAAGTGTCAATGAGAAGGTCATGAATTGAGGGGTGTAAAATGACTTCAAAAATCATGTTTAAAAATTATTAGGTAAGGTCACATGTGTCAAAAACTTACAAATTAATTTTATGTAGTTAAGTGAACTACTCATCAAGAAGCCAATTTAAAGAAAGACAATGGAATGTCCCTTTGCCAATTTCAAGGAGAAGTCATGTTTGTGATGGAAACATGTTCAAGAGAAATTCATGACCTATTTTACAACTCATTTACTTAAACTGTAACTATTTTTATGACTAGACACTTGGCATGGTGATTTTTCAACTTTACTCATTCTCTCTCTTCTCCTATGCTCAATATATTGAAGACATTTTGGAATTATAAACAATCCACAATTAGTATGGTGAAGCTATGATGGTTTGACATCTTGTTTTCATTTAAAATAATGTTTTAATAAGTTAGTTTAGTCTATTTAACTCTTTCCTAAGTATGTCAATCAATATATTTAGATGACAAGTGATGAATGTTTTCTCTTTTCTTGCATTTTGCTCTTGTATGTATTGTGTGAGTGGCATTTATTTTAATAGGTGTCATGAAGTATATATGTTTGATAAGTGTATTTTGAAGTTTGAATGAGATTAATAGTGTCTAATATTAGACATCCTAGTTACCCACCTTTGGAATTGCATAGAAATCTTCCTCTATTTTAAAATATTTATACTAGAAGACTCTTTGAGCTAAGATTAGTTTTAACAGTGTGCCTTCTTAGTGCAAATGCAAGTATGTTTGTGGAAATATCTTTGGTGTAACACATTCATTATTTTAAGTTAATTTTATGTTTACTTCTTCCCATTTCACCCCCAATAGTTATTAGTCTCGAATAATGTGTTTGCCTATAATATAGATCAAGGGAGCTAGCCTATAATCTAGAGATCTATCTCGTGTAGCGGCTTGCCTATATGTAGAGATAGTTCCATGTTATTGCAGATTTTAGAAGGTCTCTTTGAATTATCTAGAGTGAAAATTTGGGCTATAAAAGGTAGGTTACAAGTTCATTAAAATTTATGTTGATAAGGTATATTTTTTTTAGGGATGATTAAGATGAGTTGACTATTTGAAGGCACTTGTGATATCTTAGGTGATGTGGTTGAGTAATAAAAATACCCATTGATGTTTGTGGGGTATCCAATTCAGGTGTATTATTTGTAGGGGGAGTAAATATTATTTTAATTTTATGATTAGTAATGTCAACTTGTGTTGTTGGTGTTATCACTTGTGTCTTTATTGGTTGTGCATGCCTCAATTCTATGAGATGGGATTGGTAAGAGTCTTGAACAATGCAATTTTTTTTGGAAGTTGTTATAGTTGGAGAATATATATAAGAAACTACTTAATTCATGTTATTCATGTTGAGAACATTCACATCCTTTATGTTAATATCTACCATACATTCAATTTTTTTGGTAGTAAGATGTTGATTACATTTATCTTGATGGTTAGGAAGAGGATCCCTATAAATAACTAAGTATTGGATTGATTTAAAGATTTATTATTGGTTTTAGTTTCATGATCCTTAGTTTTTATCTCATAATATTATTTTAATTTATGTATAAGTGATTCATGATCAATGCTGGGTTCAAGGAGATAGTCCATAGAAAAGTTTAATAATTAGCGACAAATTTCATGAGAATTAACCCAACTTGCATGAAACCAAGAAAATTTATGAGGATCATACCAATGTTTGACAACGAACATAAGATCAATATCTCATGGGCAAGGTCATGGAATATGATTTTGAATTTATATAAAGGAAATAGGTTTGTGTACATACATATTTGTTTGAGAAAATGTGGAACTAGGAAGAGAATTACTATTTGGTATTGGAGGATTATGCTTCATAACATTTTTTGGATAAATGGTTTGGATGATGTGTATGGACTCATAAGTATCTATAATTCAATAATTTGTTTCATTTCTATTTTTGTATTTTACAAGCATTTGAGTTCCAATGGAAGGGTGTCAAGGTTCAAATTGACATATAACAAAATCTTAATGTTTATCTTGGTCGAGGGCCTATTCCAATGATTTTGGCAAAAGGGTCCTAACACGGTGTTAGAATTTAGGATGAAAAGCATTAGTGAATAACTGGAAGATGTTTTTATCTGACGTATTATGCCCAAATTTGTTAGACAAATCTTTCCATAATTTAATGAATACTTGTGTCATTTTGAATTTTAATCATTTATAGTTGATAAAATGGGCTAGGTTAATTTACAGGAGATTATTAATTTAAAATTATTGGACCAAAGTGTTGATGAGGTCTTCTAAACTAGTGATCGAATGAATTTAAAGTTGGTTATACCAATCTAATACATAAATTGAAAAGGTTTTATTTATAATATTTGTAGCAATAAAGGTGTTAAGTTTAACCCAGTCTTTATATAGATTTTTAAAAGTTTTCAAATGTGAAGTTGGATTTATGGACCCATTATAATTAATATTAGAAACTATTACCCCTATGTCAATTTTTACAATGTGAGGAACAAGAGGTTCATTTTAAAAGTGTTTAATAGTTTTTATAATAAGTGGATGTTGCGGTATAAGGTTACCATGTGCATCTCTAAGGGGAGGTGGGGGAGAATTATGACTTTGCATTCCCCATTGAGTAGGTTGAGGTTGGTTTTAGATATGTAATAATTGATTTTCCATTTACATCATTTTATTTGAATTATTATTTTTAAAAGTATCCATTTGGTTAAGATTTTTTAATAGTTATTTATTTGTTTGAATATTATTTTGACTAGTAAAATTAACATTGGATGCATTAGTATTATGTGATGTATAAAGAGCTTCAGATGCACTAGGAGCATGAGATGTGGTAGTATCAAGTGATAAACTAGTGGTATGAGAATCACTAGTATTATGATTCATATGACATTGAGTATTAGTGTAGGTATATTGAGAATACCCACTAAAAGTCACACCTACCATGTTTGTAGAAATATTTGGCATCTAGATGAAAGAAGACATGGAGGATGAAATCATAGTGTTATAATTAGACATTATAAAAGGTAAATATATGAAATAAATCATGAAATGACTTGCCCAAAATCTTGTGGATAAAACTAGGTGAAGGTGAATGGGGTTCTCCAATATGAGGTCTCGTAATGATGTTGTAAATGATTTTAGTATCCTTACCTTTATCTTGATTATTTTCATTGATGAAGAGAATCATTTAAATCATTTATTCAAGGTCATTTTCATATTTTACTACTTTCATGAACAAGGATTTAAGTGTCATGGAATGGGGAGAAGTCCCACAGTTAGTAGTTCGAGTTGTAACATGGATATTTCTCTAATCTGGGTTAGTTATCGTGAAATGTGCTTTTTGGAAATTTAATAGGATTAGTGAGACTCATCATATTAGTTGGAGGTTAATTTATAGCATCATAAAATAATAATTTCATGATGAAATGACTAAGTTAAAATAATTTATAAAAAATAAGATAATTTGTATTATATTAGGTCGAATAAGTTGACATAGTTATGCAAGAAGATAAATAGAACAACATTTAAAAGAGTAGGTCAAGCTGGTCAATTGATTTCCATAGTAAGGATAAAAATAAAAACATATAAAATATTAGGTCAAGTTGGTTTATTGATTTCTATAGGAAGGATAAATAAAACAACCTATAAATTACTCGATCGAATTGGTTGATTTAGTTATATCATAAGGATAAATAAAACATCTTCTAAAAGATTGGGTGGAGCTGGTTGATGTAGTTATGTATGAAGGATAAATATAATAACTTATAAAATAATGGGTTGACCTATTCAATTTAGTTCTATAATAAGGATAAATAAAACAAATTGTAAAAGACTGGGTTGAGTAGGTCAATGTAGTTCTATAGGAAGGATAAACATAATAGCCTGTAAAATATTGGGTTGAGTTTATTGACTTAGTTATGTAGGTAGAAAAGGAATTTAAAATGGTCTTAATATATATTATCTAGTATTTAGTTGCAATAAATATAACTAAACACATAGGCAACCTAAGTCAAGCTAGTTGATATAGTTACAACACACAACACAAACCTTGTATTAATGTTGGCTAATACATGCTTGTAATACAACATATAATAAAAAACATGAAGGGACAATAGTTATTTTAAGAATATAACTAATTAATTTTTTGAAAAAAAATATCAATAAGTTGTACTAAAGGTTTTGATTTTAAGTGTAGGCTCCTAAACATACTTGTTTGTCCATTGGATAGTGTTGTCCTAGTGTTTTGGAGAATTGAATATGGAGGAAGTACCATTCCCATAGCCCATTAAACCTAGTTTCAATGGTATGGTGGAATTAACCTATCAATAATAATTTATAACCTATATACCATAACAATAAATAGATGGATGGATTCCTAAGGTTTAATAAAGAGGGAAATAATAGGTGTTTCTAAAATACTGTGAGGTAGGTAGAAAGTAAAGATCATGTTTAGTTTAGTAATATGGGTATGAGTATTGGGGAAATTCCTTCATATCATAATATCTATAAATGATGGACTAAAACCATAAATAGAGTATAAATTATCCCTTCACAATAATATCTAAGTAGTTTGAAAACTATCGGTACACAAATATTAAGGAAAACCAAACAAAGTGAAAAATAAAGGTGAAATTCAAAGTTTTGAAAGTTATTTTGTTATTTTATAAATGTAAATAAACAGTTAACCAAATAAAAATTAAGGTGAGTTTAATTATTATCCATGTAGGTTAATTCCCTTTAGTTCAAAAATAAATAGTATTAGGTCGATTTGTTCGGCCTAGTTATGCAAATAGAATAGAAAAGAGTCGAGCTAGTCCACTCAGTCTATTGAAAGATAGTAAAAAATAAACATAGTTGAGTTGGTTGACCACAGTTTTTGTATATGAGGAAAATATATAACTAGGTCAAGTCAGTTGACATAATTGACTATAAGGTGATAGGTTTATGGAACTAAAAAATTATGAACAACAATAGAAAGATTTTAATTTTGGAAAATAGTGAGAAATGAAATTAATTTAAAATTTGATAGAGATTAATTACTAAGATGTTTAAAATGAACCTAATAATTTGAAATGAGTCAACTAGGTTGATTTTATAATTTATCATAATTCATTGAGTTGTTATTTGAAGTTGTGTTGTCTAGATGGAACATTAAACTTGCAAAAGAAAATGCATAATACTAAATAGAGTCAAACAGGTCGATTGAGTATAAATAAAAATAAATAAATGATAAAAAGGTAAAACATTATCAATTTGATCAACCTAGTATATTTAAAAGAATTCAAAAAATAAAGGAATCAAGATGGTTGATTTAGTTAGATGAAAAATAGGAAAAAGGAAAAAAAATGAATAGGGTCAATCTATCCTTTTTTATTTGGAAATTTGTTCACAAAGAACTGAATCAAGTCAATAGGGTTGTATTAGTTTGGGAAGCCTATGTATAGATCTCTAACTATGTTGACCAAGTTGTTAAATCTATATGAACCTACACACAAAGATTAACAAAGTTGACAATGTTTATTGAGGATAAAATCATACACACAATATTGAACTGGTTCGATGGAGTATGAAAACCTATACACATAATGTTAAACTAGGATGACATGGTTGATTTAATTGTATTTAAATAAAAATGAATAATTTTTAAGGGATAGATTCAAGTTGGGTTAACCATAATGTATGCAATTAAAAGTATATAGTTATATAACTTATCCTACTTAATAATATTCAATCTCAAAGAAGGTAATAAACTAACAAGTATGCTTGGGGATATGTTTAAATTGGAGTCATGACCAATATTCAATCCATTAAACCTAAACTAGGGGATCTCTTATCACACTATGGAAAAGGAGAGGTTTTCAAGGCCTCTAGGTAAGTTTCATCTTCTAATAACACTAGCCTAGGTATTTATGTTTGTAATAATATTGAATCAAGCTAATCTACTAAACAATTATCAACTAATCTAGTAAATACATATACAAGCTAATATAGTCCTCACCAAAGCTTGTGTCACAAATGGGGAAGATAATAACATGCAAAGACAAATCTATCTATAAAATAGAGAATATCTAAGTCATGAGAGATACAATCCAACATATATTAACTCTACAATGTCTACTTACTAAAATATGAAGGGCTTATGAATATACATACATTTATTGAAGTGAACCCATCATGCCTCAATCTCTCCCTTGGATAATGGTGATTTTCAAGAGGTTTTTGAGGGATTTTAATAATCATAAATATGAATCATATATAGGATACAAGACCTCTCCTATTCATCCAAGACTTCCACAAGATAAGTGCTACTCCTTAAAAGGGAAAAAACCTAAGCAATGAAATATCCTATTGATTATATAATTAGACATGTGAGTAGTAATGATGCATAATTTATTGATCCTCTATTGACCCATGAAGTGAAATGAGGTATATAGCCATAGATTGATCCTAAACCCTCCTTAAAATTAAGTTGATTAAGTTGGCCTGGTCAACCACATTAGGTAAGAAATAGATCTATTAGGTCTCAAACTATGTTAGTTTAAACCAAAATAGTTCTATAACATGTGAAAAATCATAGAATGGGGTTGACCTGGTCCACATATTATAAAAAATGATTAAAAGGTTTTTTTATTAATTAGGGGATTTTTGGGTGGTGAGTTACTTAGGAAATTGAATAAATGGGGTTTCAAAGATTAGGGAAATGTATAGGAGTAACTTATATTGGTTATAAATGGTGGTATAGGGGAATATAATCATACAAAGCACCAAAGGTATGCCAACCCCTTTCCTGGTACACCCATTAATGCATGCACTAAGAGAGATTGAGATTCTATAGGTTCTTGCGAGAGAGGAAGAATTAATACTTGATAAATATTGAAAATTTTATGTGTATATATAGATCATATGATATATTATGTACACTTTTATATAAATTGATGATAAAACCTCCTCCAAATTCTCATTATCGACATCATAGATTTGAAAATGTAAAAAGATAAAATTTGACACTTTACCATGGTAAAAATAATCACTATGTTAATTATTTTTTTACTATTGAGCAAAAGCTTACATAATTAGTGGATAGGGAAATTATTTCATTTCATAAATAAACATATAAATCTATTTCCTCTACTTATTCTAGTAGTTATTC
This sequence comes from Torreya grandis, assembly GCA_037957365.1. Lineage (NCBI taxonomy): Eukaryota > Viridiplantae > Streptophyta > Pinopsida > Cupressales > Taxaceae > Torreya > Torreya grandis. The sequence continues at coordinate 443,642 of JARHVA010005967.1, read as the reverse complement.
TAAGAGGGTTAAGACATCCCATTTTTATCCTTTTAAATAAAACATGGTCCATTGAAATTTAAAGAAGGCAACCACTAGTATAAGTCTTTCTCCTAGTCTACCCTCTACCATGACCGATATTTTCCACACTGATCTTACCAAGGACCCATTGGTTGATTAGCTTATCGATAGAGGGACACCTGGAGGTGGAGTACATATAAAACAACATTAGATACCTAAATCAACACATAGTCGATCTTTCTTATTTCCAACCATGTTTCATTATATATGATGATTACTTCATTATCACTAAATTTCAAGTTTAATTAAATTGAAATATTTTATACTACTATGCAATTTATCATATCCAAATATACATTACACAAAACAAGTGCAAGTAACCTATACACAATGAATAATGAACTAAAAGTACACATTTATGTGAAGCAAAGATATGAAATACAAACTTTCCAAAAGATTATGATATCATTCCTCATCTGTTATACACCATATTTAGATGTCTAAAGCACCTACACACGTTCCTATTAATTTAGTTCCAAAGAAATCAGATACCATTCGAAAATGGGTTTCATGAATCCATACTCCTACTATTTTTGTTTCATGACCACAAAGTCCTATTATACATACACATAGAATAACAAATCCTATTATGCCAAATATTACATCTACGCACACTCATTGGCAGTTCACCAATTTATTACACTAGGTTATCATTGGGTAGATACATTTGAACATCCTTTGGATGAGATCATATGATAGTCTTTTCCTTTAACATATTCCAAAAATACCATAAAAATTTAAAAAAATCCAAAAATATTTTAACACTTATGTGTTCTATTGGCTCTTTGGCATATATGTTGTCAGTTTCATGTTGGTAGATGGCATATAAATATTTTATATATACACATGTTCCACACATATTTTTAGTGTGATTCAATCATAAATAGATACATGGTCCATGCACATTTAGATGGTGGGTTTTGTCTTTACTCACATATCTAAGACGTTGGGGGTATCTACCTCTATGATCAAAATACACCTAGGTTTTATAATTTTATGATCACTTTACATTATCATGTTTGAAATCATATATATACTTATACATACCTTTATCCATGTTTATATCTTTCGTACTGTACCTAATATTCTATATACTTAACATGTTTTTCTAACACATATGTCCATGGACTAGTATGATATGTTTATGTTGGTTTCTTATGCTTTCATTTATGCAATTACTTGAGTGTATTTCCTTGCAATTATCTCATTTTTTTAAGAAATTGAATATGATCCATTATTTATAGCCCCCATTCCTTTGTTTTCCTATTTGACATTTGAATATGTCATTATTTGTTATATATTAAAATTTGTATATGTCATTCCTTGATTTTGTGGACATTTGACTTAGTCCTGTCCCTTTTACTTATCAATATATCAACATACCCCTTTTTTGAGGTCTCTTTGGACCATTATATTTATATTTATTTTAAAGTGATCTTTTGTGTTTTCTTGATTTGTTATTGAGATTGTACTATTACTTTCTAGATGTTTTCATGATTTACATCATGTGTCTTAGGACTTGGTGTGATCACATCATTCATACTTCAATGATATGTATACTTAAACATGTTCCCTCTATATGCTACATGGTACAGTAAAAAAATGCATGGTTATGTTATCTATTTTGGGTAAGGTAGCTACCATTTACTACTCTCCCTTACATCAAAATGGGGAATATTAGTGGGGTCATGCCATAAATGTATGACTTCCACATTGCTTCATATATTCAAATTTTAGTGGGGGCATGTTTTGGAAACATGTTCTCCACATTTGTCATAGTTTTACATTCAATGGGGACATGTTTTGGAAACATTTTCTTCACAGTTAATAAGTTTTCATATTTATACATATACAGTCAAGGAATGTTTTATAAATATGTCCCCCACACTTACATAATTTTAAATTGGATAAATGACATAGATGTATTATTCAAATACACATTTGTGGTAGAATTATATACATTGGTACCATTGTTTTATAAATTTTTACCATGAGACATATATAAGGTGCATGTAATATGAAATGTGTGCCTAATATTGTAAAATTGAATTAGTTTAAGATTTGAAACACTTTCAGGGATTGTCACACAATCCAGGTTAAATGGTTACAGGTTATACTAATAAAATCGACTTTAGTATTTAGTTCAGGTTTTGATATATTTGAGGTGATTAAATAAATCAACCTTGCCAAGTTTATAGGTGGGACTTGATCACATCTTCCAGCCTATACGAACATCTAGAAATACCATGAAATCAAGAAATAATTCAATGTTAATCTAAGCTAAATTCAACCTAAGATAGAGAAACAACCAATGAAAACATTAAACAAAAACTTATACCTTAAATATGGAAGTTCCCTCAATTGCAATGCAAACTTTATTTCCTCTTAAACAACATGGTTGCTTAATCTTATAATGTAAAGGAGAATAGGTAGATTTTTGGTTCAATAAGGGTTTTGAGATGCTTTGATTATCTTGGATTCACTTGTGAGTTGAATAAAACTTCATAATCATAAGTTAGTATGGACGAAAATTATGAGTTTCATGTTTATTTATAGTTTTCTAGAGGAAGATTTAAAGATGGAGGATTATTTGGATCTTTCAAATGATACAAATAATCTATGGTGGCTAATGAGTCCTCACCCATGATAATGATGACTATTTCAAATATTTGAGAGAAGTATGAAAATGGTTAATTTAGTCATCAATAATGAGTCAAACTTTTTGACAACTCAAGGTATGACTCAAAGGAAGTTGAGGAAGTTATGTGTTTGGTTTGGATTTGTAAACACATGAGGGAGAATAAAGTGGAATATGTTGTTGGAGGTACAATCACTAAGAGGGGGGAGTGAATTAGTGATGTCAGATATTCCAAAATTTAATTGTAATCCTTTCAAACTCTTAATCAATGACCACAAGCATTCATAAAGCATATAAGACATTCACAATAATGAATAACAAAAATGATGAAAGATCACACACATAGCACAATATCTACATGAGAAACCCTCTTAGGGAATAAACCCACTATCAATCCCACAAACACATACACTAATTATCCTATAAGATGATAAAAAACATGAGACCTTTTAGTGAAGCGCCCAATTCACAAGGAGAACCCACCCCTAAGTATGAACAAGCACCCACTTGTTCTAGATGTTGAGCACCTACACAACACCTTATGAAATCAACATATCTATAAATCTTATTACCTTTCAATCTGATTATAAAAACAATGTATCAAAACTCTCTTTCAATTCATCATAAACACTAAAACTTGCTCATATAAGCAATGAATCCAAACACTCCTTTTAGATAACTCTAGGATTCTTTACTCATCCTTAATCTAATATTTACCTCAGTTCATCTACTAAGCACACTCACTATGATATATTATCTTTTGCTTTATCTTCTGCTCTCTCAACACATTCACATTCAAGTCTAAAAACCATTGCCTTGGTTTCCACCTTTTATAGAGTCTTCATGAATATAAACATCTAGGTCAGCCATAATACTTTCCTTAACCCTTAAGACATCTAACATGCTAACACATATCTCAAATACATTGTCATAGGTTGGCTATAACATCTATGGGTCACACTTAAGCAACTAAGCCTTTCAAAAAGGCCTTAGTAGCCATTATAGGTCTCATGGAGACCTATTACCATTTTTAGCACTTCATCAAGTAAAACAAGAACACAAGATCTCTTTAAATACATGGGTCCACTCCATATGACCTCTAAGAAATCTTTAAATGATTTATCCTACCAAAATACTCTTTAACTAAAGAAAAAATTACTCAAACAATAGTCTTGTACATATTAGCACCATGAATGAATAAATAGTCAATTTTAAATATCTATAAATTTGACTGTATAAATATTCAAACCTTCTAACTAAATTATTCGGATGCACCTTGAATTCCTATACAACTTTACTTTTTTACTACATCAATAAATTTGTTGTGGATCAAATGATATATCTCAAAAATTATGGATAGGCTTTTCCTCATTAATTTGAATATTTGAATTCTGACGGTCATTTTGGAAATGTTAAACGTTAGACACTTTAACTTCATCTCATTCTTCCTAGCAAATTTGAAAAAATATGCACCATCGATCTCTTTGAAAGTAACATGGTCTTTATCTTTCAATGCTCATTATTGATCTGTGATCTAAGCTCCTATGATTGTTCCACTTGGTATCTCTATGTGCCTTCTACACATTTATCTCTTTGACTTGATCCATACCATCTATCTCTATCTATATGAACACCCATGAACCATTGATATTTTTTCAAATCAACAAGATAGAGACACATGTCACTAACACTTGCAATCTTGACTATTTGACTTTGAAGTCTATCATTAGATCCTTATCCAGTTATATTAAATGCTCACCATTAGATCTATGGTCTGAGTAAATGCTAGCTATAGATCTTAAATATCACAAATTTGGCTATGTATGGTAACTTAGTAAAATCTATCTGAAAAGCCAACTTGCACGTTAATAACTTTTGTTTCACTCTATGTCTAGACCTAAAATGTGCACCATATAATCTCCTCATATAGATAAATCCATCCATCTATCAAATTACTCTTGAAACCTTCCCATGTGTGAAATATGATGTCATCAATATTCTCACTCAAATTTATCTATCAAGATGAATACTTGATCTTAGATCTTTGTATGACTATTCTAATGGATTCTTTTCACTTCCATAAGCACTCATAACATTCCATAGGATCTCTGCAACATGTCCATATCATCAATATCATCCATCAATTATATCACTAAGTCAAACACTCTCCAAACCATAAATCTGATCACTTTGTCACTAATGCATTAGTATCACATGTTCTCTTTGACATCAATGACAACCTAACATCAATTACCATGTTCAATAATCTCTTCCTTTATCATTGATGGCAAAACACCCTTAGAATGACTTCATTTGAACTATTTAATTATGATCTTTGTCCCCCTTTGACATTAATTCCAATGGGTCTCATCCTCATCATGCCAACAATATTTTCTCAACATCATGTATGCATTCAAATACTATTTAAGATGCTTGGTGTACTTACATACTTTCAAGTAAATGAATCACTTGCTCCCCCTTTGACATGCACCAATCTAAATTTGGACTTCTATTATCCTTAGACCTAACAAAATGCTCATAGATCTTAGAAATATCCCCATAAAATTATGCCCCATCTCTTCAAACATCTCAAAATATCTTAGTTAGTTCCTACAAACTCCATGCTCTATCTAAAAAATATCATCTTCAATAAGTCTTCTCAATGAACTAGGTCTGCCATCAACACTTTAAACATTATCCACACACAGTCAATATTATTATGAAACCACTAAAAGATCTCATATCTTTATTAGGTTAACTTAAACATCTGAAGAAGACATGAATAACTCTCATATGAATTTCATATCAACAAAACAATTTCCCTTTATCCTCTATAACTCATCATGGTTTAAAACCTTTTCAAAGCACTCTCATTGAACCATGTCATATTTAGCACATTGTGAAGGCCATGACATAAAAAACTTGTCATATATAAGAACACATTCTCCTCCTACTTAAATGACCTTCTAATGATTCATAGATAGGGAGATGACTCCCAAGCTTTGTCTTAGATACTTAAATGTGGCCTTTGTCAATGGCTTAGTCATAATGTCTACAAGATGTTCTTTTGTAGACACATATTCTAATTTAACAATTTGATTACTTGCTTGTTCTCTTAATAAATGATATATAATAGGAATGTTCTTAATTTTTAAGTGCATAACATAATTCTTAGAGATACTAATTACACTAACATTGTCACAGTAGATAAGATAAGGTCCATTTTGTCTTACCTTATAATATTCCAAGGTTTTTTCATCTATATTACCTATGTACGATAGGAAGTAATAGTTATATACTCATATTTTGAATTTGATAGAGATATAGAGGCTTTCATCTTACTTATCCAAGACACCAAGAATTCACCCATGAAGAAGACACCACCACTAGTACTCCTCTTATAATCAATGCATCATGCCCAATCTGCATCAGTGTATGTCTTTAGAGTAAATTATTTACTCCTAAGGTACCATAAACTATACGCTATTTTGATCTTAAGATATCATAAGATCCTTTTAACTAATTTCAAGTGATATTATTTGGTATCATATTGAAACCTTCCTACAAGGCCCACTGCTTTCATGATATAAGGTGTATAAGTAGTAGAGTATAAGAGACATCCAATCATAGATCTATATATAGTTTGATCAACTTTTTGTGAGTGATATTGTTTACTTAACTTGCATCCAGTGATAATTGGATAACTCATTGGCTTAAAATCCAACATGTCAAACTTTTCTAGTATATCTTTGAAGTATTTTTCCAATGAAATGAATATCCCTTCATTAAGTTGGTTAATTTGTAAACCTAAAAAGAAAGAAATTTCTCCCAACATTGACATTTCAAACTCAGTCTTGATAGCATCTGAAAACTCTGTACTCACATTGTCATTATTAGAATCAAATATTATGTCATCAACATAGACTACTACTATTAATTGATGAGTGCCATCTATCTTAATATATAAATTACTGTCAACTATCCCTTTTTTTAAGCCTTGACTAAATAGATACTTGTCTAAATTTCATACCAAACTCTATGAGCTTGTTTAAGACCTTATAAATCCTTATTTAGTTTGAAAACATAGTCATGATTACATGTCATTAAAAAACCTTCAGGTGGCTCAATATAAAATTCTTCATCTAAGTTGCCATTCAAAAATGTAGATTTCACATCCATTTGGTAAACTTTGAAACCTTTGAAGCTTGTATATGATAGAAAGAGTCTAATTGCTTCCATTATTGCTACAGGAGAAAATGTCTTATCAAAGTATATCCCTTCAACTTGAGCATATCCTTTACACACTAGTCTAGCTTAATTTCTTTTGACCTCTCCTTTAACATTCATCTTGTATATGAAAACTCACTTCGTTCATATCATATTTTGTATTTTGGCCTAGGAACCAAATCCCATGTTTAATTTTTTATTATTTGATCAAGTTATTCCTTTATGGAAAATGTCCAATTTTCATCTTTGATATCTTCTAAGAAATTTTTGTGTTCAATCTTGGATAAAAAAGTTGTGTCTTATTGATTCTAATTGATGAACCTTCTCTTCCTAGTTTGTAAACTAGCATTCACATCTCCAATAACTTGGAAAATTGGATGATTCTTTCATATTTTCTTGGAAGGATCTTTAGTATCTTGTCTTACTTTTTCCTCTTCATCATATAATTGATTAGGTATGCTTTTATTATTTGAAATAACATCCTCAATAGTGTTAATTATCTATAAGCTAGGTTTGTTGATGTCATCTACCTCTTTAACTCTCACATTAGATATTTTAATAACTTTGTGTAGTCTCTTATTGAAACATTTGTAAACAAAAATTATGGAGGAATAACCCAAGAAGATTCCCTCATTAAATATTGAGTCAAAATTTCCAAGCTTTTCTTCACTCCTCTTGATAAAACACTTGCTCCTAAACACTCTAAAGTGTTTGATATTAGCTGCCCTATTTTCCCATAGATCATATGGAGTCTTATCACCATTTTCTCTAACTTGGAATCTATTTAAGATATAAATAGAATTATTGGTATCCTCGTTCCCAAAACCATCTAAAATTTTGAAATCTTGAAGAATGGTTCTAGTCATTTCTAGGACAATTCTATTTTTTCTCTCAACTACCCCATTCTATTGGGGTGTTCTAGTAGCAAAGTATTGTCTTCTAATTAATTATTCCTCATAAAATTCATCAAAATCATAAGACCAAAATTCACCTCCTTTGTCTGATCTTAGACATTTGATTTTTGATCCTTTTTCATTTTCAACAAGAGCTTTGAATGCTTTAAATTTTCATAAAGCTTTTGATTTCGCTTTAAGAAAAAATATCCAAGTCATTCTAGTGAAGTCATCAATTAATATCGTAAAGTAATATTACCTTGAATGCCTTTAGTTATCATAGGTCCACAAAGTTCTATATGGATCAAATCCAATGGTATTGTAGTAGAGTACTCCTTAGATTTGTATCTTCTTTACATTTGATTTTCATGAAGGCATAATTTGTAGAGAGTATGAATAATTTTAGTGATTTTAGGCATATACCTTACTAGTCATTTTGAACTAATCCTTAATAAATTATCAAAGTTTAGATGTCTAAGTCTTCAATGCCAAATCCAACTTTCCTCTAATTGAGACATGAAATACTTTTCTTTATTGGATTCATGGAACACATACAAGCTGTTATCTACCTTGTGAATGTTTGCAAATAATTTTGTAGACATGAAAATTCTCACTTCACACCATTTGTCATGAAAAGTCACAACACTTCCTTGTTTACACATTTGGCTAACACTTATAATATTATGTTTCAAACCATTTACATATATAACATTTTTAGTTTTAATATGACCATTATCCAAACATATAGAGCCTTTCTCAACTATGTTGGTAGAGTTATTTTAGCCAAACCTTACTAAACTTGAATTGCATTTCTTAAGATAAATGAACATACTCTTGTCTCTTATTATTTGACTTGAGCATGCACTGTCTATGTATAATTTCTTATTTTCATCATCTTGAATATGTAAGGCAGTTTGTATAAACATGGATTCTTCCTTTGAGTCCTACTCATTTTTTTATTTGATTCTTATTTTTTTCTTTCTTGAACCATTTTATTGTGTAAATAACTTGAAATTTCTTTTTCCTAAAGTCCCTTTTACAATACTTGGCTATATGTCCCTATTGATTGTAGTTATAGCAAAGAACCTCTTTTCTTCTCCTTGAAGAGTAAGTACAGTCTTTATATCTCTGACCATATTCATTAAAATTATAAAAACGCACATTTAAAACATAACTATAGATGTTCATGGTAATCACCCCTTTTGTTTGATCATTAATAACAAAAGACATCTCATCCATAGACTATTTTGTAGAGCTGGATTTTAGCTTGTCTTTAGATAAAAGAGCATCAATATAAGTCATAAATTTACCTTTAAATTGATCCATTCTTTGATTCAAATTCGTATCAACCACAACCTATAATTTTTTAACTATTGCTTCTATTATTCCTATTTGTGTCTTCACACTATCAAATCTTGAAATCATCTTATGACATATAGAGGAAGTCAAGTTTAAATTTTTTACTCCCTATCATGTTATTCAATCTTTCAAAATTTTATTTTAGACATTCATATTTTTCCTTTTAACATTTGAGTTTTGATAAAACACATATTAGTTCACCTTGAATAAAAATCTCATCCTCTTTTTCTTTCATTTTATTTATGATCACATTCAAGTGGTTAAACTTATAATAAAGGTCCTACTCTGATATCAATTATTAGAGGTACAATCACTGAGGTGGGGGGGTGAATTAGTGATATAAGATATTTAAAAAACTAATTATAATCCTTTCAAACTTTTAATCAATGACCAAAATCATTTGTAAATAATACAAGATATTAATAATAATGAATAAGAAAGATGATGCAAAATCACACACATAACATAATATCTATGTGGGGAACCCTCTTTAGAAATAAAATCCACTCTCAATCCTACAAACACATGGACTAATTGTAATATAAGGTGATCATAAACATGAGAACTTTTAGTGAAGCACCCACTTCATAAGGAACACCCACCCCTAAGTATGAACAAGCATCCACTTGATCTAGATGTTGAGCACCAATACAACACCTTATGAAATCAATAGATATAGAACTCTGATTGCTTTTAAATCCAATTAGAGAAATAATGTATAATAACTCTCTTTCAACTCATTACAAACACTTAAACTTGCTCATACAATTAATACATCCAAAGACCCCTTTTGGATCACTATAGTCTTCTTTGCTCATATTTAATCTCCTATTTACTTTATTTTATTCACTAAGCACAATCACTCTAATCTCTTTTATTCACCTCTATCTTTTTCTCTCTCAACACATTCACATTCAAGTCTATAAACCAGTGCCTTGGACTCCACCTGTTATATAATCTTCATGAATATCAACATCTAGGTAAGCTATAATAATTACCTTAAACCTTAAGACATCTAACATGCTAACACATAGCTCAAATACATTGTCATAGGTTGGCCATAGCATCTATGGGTCACACTTAAGTAGCTACACCTTTCAATTGGGATTTAGTATCCCTTATAGGTCTCATGGAGAACTATTACCATTTTTAACACTTCATCAAGCAAAAAAAGAAGTAACTATCAGTTTTAAATACATGCGTCCACTCCATATTACCTCTAAGACGTCTTCAAATGATTTCACCTTATAAAACACTCTTCTACTAAAGCATAAATTACACAAATAGTAGTTTTGTACATAGTATCACTATGAAAAAAGATGTAGTCAAAATTTAAACTCCATAAATTTGATTGTACATACATTTAGACCTTGCAACTAGATTATCTAGATATGCCTTGAAGTCCTCTACAAACTTTATTTTTATTGCATCAAAAAAATCATTCTAGATCAAAAGATATAACTCAAAAATTACAGATAGGTTTTCCCCTATTAATTTGAATATTTTAATTCTAGCTATCACTATGAAAATTTTAAACATTAGACACTTTAACCTCATCTCATTCTTCTTGTTAATTTAAACAAATATGCACCATCAATTTCCTCAAAAGTATCCTAGTCTTTATTTTATAATGATCACCATTGATGTTCAATCCAAGCTCCCACAATTATGCTACTTGGAATCTCTACATGCCTTGTACACATTTGAATCTTTTAATTAACCCACACCATTTAACTCTATCTATATGAACACACATAAACCATTGATCTTCTGTCAAATCAACACAATAGAGAGACATGTCACTAACATGTGCAATATTGACTATTTGACTTTGAACCATGCTATTGGATCCTTATTTAATTAGACTAAATGCTTACCATAAGATCTATGGCCTGATTAAAGTCTAGCCATAGAGCTTAGATATCACAAATTTGGATAAGTATGGGAACTTGGTAAACTATATCTAAAAAGCCAACTTTGGACCTTAATAAATTTTACTATGCTCCATGTCTGAACCTAAAATTTAAATCATATGATCTTCTCGCATAGGGGGTTCCATCCATGTATCAAACTACTCCTAAATAATTCACACATGTGAAATATGATGTAGTTAATCTACTCACTCATATTTACATGTCAAGATGACTACTTGAGCTTAGACCTTCATATGACTATTTTGATGATTTTCATTCACTTTTACAAGTAATCTAAACACTCATAACATCCTATAGGATCTCTGAAACATGTCCATATCATCAATATCATCCATCAATTTCTTCACTAAATCAAACACTCTCCAAACCATCAAACTGATCACTATATCATTAATACATCAGTACCACATGCACTCTTTGACATCAATGACAACCTAACATCAATGATCATGATCAACATATGTTGGGTGAGGTGTAAAATATAGATTTAATATTTAAATAATGATTTAAAAATGTGTATAATTGATTAGTTTGATCTACTCAATTATTTGAATTTAGAGGGAGATGTCATGAATTATATTAATAAAAATGATCACTAGGTTTTAGGTGCATTTCAACACTCAATATAAATTAGATGTATAGATTTGCCTCTCTTTTAAATAGTATTCCAAAATAATATTGTTTCAAAGAATAGTAGAATAAATAGAGCATTGATTATTAAGAAGGAAAATATTTCCCCAAATGAATCAAAATTAGTGTGATGATTTCCCCACAAGGGTTCATGTGATAAAATAGACAAATTATTGAAATTGACAAAAAGAAGAAATTGAAAAAGTGATTTGGAGGAGCAAGAAAATAACTTATTGTAGAATTGATGTCAAACTTGCAATATTTAGGTTATGTAGATAGGTTGTCTCTAGTTAATCAAAGATATATTTTTTATTGGAAAAATAATATGTTGTACTGTTCAGAAATTGCACACTTAGTGTTGGATAATGATGTAGGGGTCAATTGAGTGGTTGTGGCAATGATATATCCTAGTGATAATAAGTTGCAAATCTAAAAACATAAAAAAATTATTGAGTTTCAAATTATAATTATATATTTATGTAGATATATATTGTCACAATATTTTGAGAAAAATCCAAAATAGGTTGATTTAATATATCTATAAATTAGAGTTAAAATGGATGAAAAATGAGTATAATGGAGGGACGGGGGGGATTGGTTTTTGAAATAGGGTAAAAATATAAATAGAAGAGTATGGTAAAGATTTTATTTTGTGACATTTTATTTTAAAAGATATTGGATAAGAGAATTTGATTGGATATATTTTCTCTGAGATCCTAGAATAAAATGGACCACATTACACAACATGAGCACTATGCAGAGTAACTGAGGAGATTTGAGAGACCTAAGAGGACTTGGCCTCTTGTAAGTTAGATTTTGTTTTGAATTTTTTGCATTTAATGTCATTTATTAGAGCTTAAAGTTGACTGAAATGAATTTGCAAATGACATATCTATGAATTCAATAATAAAAAATGTAAATTCATGAGAGTAAATTACAAAATTATCAAAATCAAAAGTGATTTCATAGAACATGGTAGTAAAATCATTTTAGTTTATATGGTTTTGCAGTCATTAAATTGTAGAATAGAGTAGTGAAAACATAAGAGTGGATCACAAAATCATCTAAACACATAGAAAATCTATTTTAGGGTAGATTATGAGTACGAAATCATAAAATTGGATGGTTTAGAAGAGAAATTACAAAATTTAGTAGAAAAAATTCTTTTTGTAGAAGTTAAAATGAGATTTTAAAGAGGAAATTTTTGTAAGAAAAGATAAACTAGTGCTATGAGAATGGCATATGAAGACTTTGACTGAAAATGTTGATTTGATAGTGTTTTTAGTTTTTTAATTATTTAAATATAATGATAGATGGATTATTACACTAAGAAAATTAACTGGATGCTAACATGTTTGGTTTACAGGAAGTATTACCAGTGCTAACAACACATGAGTGGAGACCTAGAGTGATGGTGTGAATGGATAGTTTTATAGAGTATGAGTTTTGGGTTCTGGAGTCTACAAGTATATTATTTATTGTATAGATGCCAAAGATTCAAGAAAATAGGGTGATATTGACAACACTTGTCAATAAATGGCATAGTGAGACTAGTATATTTCAATTACTAATAGGGGAGATGATAGTCACATTAGATGATGTTTATCAGATTATGGGCATTCTAATACAAGGGAAATGAGTATAATAAGGTCAATGTCCACAAGCTACTACATTATATAGGATCTTTGGTGATGGATTGATTTCTATTATGAGGGGTGGAGAAGATGTGGATTATTATATTAGTTTAGAGATGGATGCTTTGACTATTGTGCTTATGGATTTTTTAAGTGGCATTATCCTACTTAACAAGAGTGGGAGATTACATTTGATTGAGATATTAGATGTTATTGGAGATATGATGGAGATGGGTCAGTGATTTGCATGGGTTACATGCATATTAACCTATCTATATAGGGACTTGTATCATGCAATGTATATAGATAAGAGGGATATTGGGTCATCAACATTACTACAGGGATGGTTCTAGGAGCACATTACTATAGAGAGGATAGTTTGGCACATGAACAATCAATCTATGGATAAGCCATTAGAATATGTGTGGGATATGATTATTGAATCTTGAATACCACATTTAGTTGATATTGAACTATATAGGAGAAATAAAGATGAGTTAGGTGATGACTAGATCACCTAGAGACCTTAGAGAGAGATTATATTTTAATGGCCATAGGATGGTTTACACATGGAATACATGATGAACTAGTTCTATAATATTGGGACACATGACTACATTCTGAAGAGATATCACCCAGATATGGTGATGAGGTAGTTTGGGGTTAAGCAAAAAAGACTAATTAGTCCACACTTTTTTGCATGATCAGTGAGAGAGAGCATAATGGGGGATGACCATTGATCCGGTGATAACTAATCATAATTGGTCACAACTAAAAATAGTGAGATGGAGTATTAGGATAGATGTTATTGAAGTGGGAGTTGTGGATGGTTGCACAAATTAGTGGGTTTGATAGTGGTCATTGAGATTGACTACACCATATGCACCACCACATACATGGAGATAGAGATTGGTTACAAACTTGACTAGGTAGTCGTGAGGCATAGGATTGGGGGACCAGATTAGTAGGGTGGTTATAGGAGACATGGGAAAAACATGAGTACAAGGTAGATGACATGTTTTGGAGATTATTTCGATGCATGATTTTGATATTATTAAGATTAAGGATGTCAATATTTTATGGGAGGTAGGGGTTCATATAGATGTTGATACATATATGTATTTGGATACAGAGTAGAGGATTGGAGAAGAGACTCTACTGATTGTGATTGATAGTGAGGGTGATGGATAGGGAGAGGATGTAGTTATAAGAGTAACACATGATACTCAAATAGATAAAGGGGATGTTTTTATTCATTCATACACTTCAAGATCTCAGGAGGAGTAAGCACTTGTGCACAGACTCCATGAGGAGATTGGAGCTTGGGACAGAGAGATAGATGGCTTACATACAGAGTTATCCAAATTATAAGTTGTTATAGATAGCATAGGAAATAAAAAAATATGAGATTAGATGATTACAAGTCAAGGTTGATAGGTTATATACTGTGGTTCATGGGATAGATAGATATGGTATGGCTATAATAGTTATGACAAATTATGTGGAGACTCAGACTCTAGATTATATAACATTGGCACAACATTATAGACATGAAAGACGTAATGATATGATTGATTATTAGAGGCCAAGGTATTAGTAGATGGATAGGTACATATTACAACATTAGATAAGGTGATGAGGGCCATGGAGATGCCACATATTACCAAGATTTTATGAGAAGGTTATGTCACCTGTGTAAAGGACACTATCCTTTAGAGAGTATTCTATTAGGTGATCTGCATCAAGAAGATCAGTATAACCAATAGAGTCATAGAGGTCAGTGGGGTAGGTTGCACAACATGTGATGGGTCCTCCACGAGGCACACCATGATGTGAGGAGCTATTTTCAAGACTAGACACTCCATCAGAGGGGTAGGGCAATACATGACATAGTGTCTTAAGTATTTTTCATCGATTTAGACATATATTTGAGATGTATCTTTTTGTATAGACAAATCTGATATATATATATATATATATAGATATATATATATATATATATTCATGATTATTATGAGACTTTATATTGTGTGGATGGATTGTTTACTAATTTTATATGGACTTATTCATGGTTGATGGACATATATATATATATATATATATATATATATATATATATATATATATATATATATATATATATATATATATATATATATATATATTAGTATGGATTATGACATGTATAATGTGGTTTATGAATTTATGGATAATGATGTAAAATAGCTACCTTATGTTTTTTTTAATTCCTTGCATTGGTTTTTCAATAATAAAGAGTACCTTATTTTTAATATAGCGTAAACCACATTCCCACCAATGAAATTGAATAATGATTATGAATGTTGATGTCTTAGGCATATGAACTATAAGACATAATAAATTATGTAAGAGAAAAATATGTCATGATATATAAAAACCATAAACATACTATTATGCAACTCAAATAATAATCTTTTCCAACACAGAAAATAAAAATTAAAACAATATTTGTAAACAAAAGTAATCTATATGATGTGAACACACACAAAATGATAGTATAACAATATTAATAAAAAATTATACACAAACAAATGAACAAATAGTAAACATTCTAAAAATAAACAATTGACAAAGTATATAAAAAAGGTTATAACCATTTGAAAGGTTGAGGATAAAATGGATTAAAAAAAAATTAATGGTTAGGGATAGAAAATAGATAAATAACCAACTTAATGGTTAGGGATAGAATAAAAATAATACAACAATGAAAACAAATAATGGATTCAGTACAAAAAGCTACAAACAAAGACTTAACATTCTAAGTAAGATATTTACAATTATAGCCAATACCTAGGCTAAGTAGAAAATAATCAACTAGGAAGCATAAAGATAAGCTAATCCATTTTCAGGGAAATGGATGATAGGGAAGATGGTGGCCAAGATGACCCTAGACACCCCATGTCTCTAAGCATTGCCTACATAACCCTCCCTAGATAAAGTCCATGAGGAGATATTAGGTCAGATGTAGTTTTTCCAATATGGGAAGTGAGAATAAAGTGGGTGATTGATGAAAATTTTAAGTATCTGATGAAAAATATGCATGAGTGACCTACCCAAGAATGAGTGAATGATGTGGAAGATATCTTAGAATGGTAGATTTTGCATGGAAAGTGTTTAACATATATATATTTTTTTTGAGATGTTTTTTTTTCTTCTTTTTTTGTACTTTTGTATTTTAAAACAAGAAATATAAAAGATTTTATCCTCCATCATGAGGAAAGATGTAGGCCCACATGTAAGAATATCAAACCTTGAACTATCATGCTAAATGGTAAATGACCAATATATGAAAAATGAAAAATGTGGAAATATACAATGTTGTACTGAAACATGATGCACCCAAGTAACTAGGGTGAATATATACAATGGTTTATATACGGTGCCAAAATTATGGTTTTAACCATGGTACTTGTCCAAAACACTAGTAAATTGGTTTTCACTTTTGGACGATCTATGTAGTTTTCCATTTTTTTACTTTTTTTAATTTTTTTTTAGAACACCTAGGATACCAATAACAACATATAGAAAAAATTTAGGAATAGAATCCATTAATGTGCATGATGTTAATAGGTTCATCAAACTCTTCTCCATCTTCTATAATTAATCTATAAGCTCCTGATCCATATTTGGCAATGATAATATATGGGCCTAACCAATTAGGCACAAATTTTCCCTTATTCTCTCATTTAACATTGGTGTTTCATTATTTCTCCTTAAGAAAAAGATATTTGATTTCAAATTCCATAGATTTAATTAGCTTATTGTAACTATGGTGAATGAAATTATTGTAAACTTACAGATGGTTTAAATCATTGAGTCATTTATCATCTAAATGGTCGAGTTCACTAAGGCATGAAATGTGATAGGATTAGTCATCAATGATTTGTTTTAAGGATATTTGAAAATATGGAATCTAGAGCTCTATGGGAATAATAGAGTCAATGCCCTAGATAAGATAATAATGGGTAGACCCCATGGGCATGCATATACTAGTGTAGTATTCCTAGAGGGTAGGATATAACTGAGTATGCCAATCACAAACAACTTAATTAGAAACTCTCTTAAGGATCCACTTGAACTATTTTTTTAGTTTCTATAGCTTTCACATTGCCTTGTGTGTAATAAGGAGTGGACCACCTATTATTAATATGATAGTTTTGACAAATAGTCTTAACATCTCTATTCTTGAATGATTTTCCATTATTATAAATGAGAGTGGAAGAAATACCAAAGTGGAAAAAAATGTGGTTGAGCATAAAATTAAAAATTTGATTTCCAATGACAGGGGTTAGGGGCATTACCTTGACCCACTTGGTAAAATACTCTATTCCTATTATATTATGCTTATGTCTATAGTAATAACTAGGATTTATTTTTTTGATGAAGTCTAATCCCCATGTGAAAAATGGCCAATGTGTTGTGATAGGTTGTAAACACTATGATGGACTATTGTTAAGGTCCCAATGTTTTTGATAGGGTATACATTTATTGACATAGGCACATGAATTAGATTTTTTTGTGGATCAATAATAACCTACTCATAGAAGCTTCTTTTCAAAACCATACTAATTGAATGTGATCCAAAAACTCCCTCATGGACTTCTCTAGTTGCCAAAGTAGATTCATTAAAGTTTAGAAACTACAAAAGAGTTCCATCATAGTCTTTATGGTAGAGGGTGTTTCCAAGGATGGTGTAGTGAGATGTTCATTGAATAAAGAAATTTTGTTAGTTAGGTGATAAGCGAGATGGTATGGTATGATGATGAAGGTATCTATAGATATCAGAGTACCAGGAAGAAATGGGCCCAATCACTTCACAAACTATTTTTGAATTAGGTATATCATAAGATAATATATTTAATTACTCAACCAATTTTTTTCTATGTTTTGTGCATAACTATATTAGAGAACCAATGGTATCCATAGTGTCCACTTCTTAATTATACATTCTCATCACTTATTCAAATTGGATGTAGTCGAAATACTATTACAAATTATACACCATGCTTGTAAGGGATCATTTTATCATTTCATGCTTGGAATTCATTAGGGAATTTAGTTTTGATAAGCTTATAATCACCAAAAATAAGGAGATGTTGGATTCCACATTAGATTTCCATATTGAGACCTGCTATGAGACCTTTATATTTTGCTATGTTATTGGTGCCAGGGAGTTAAATTTGGAAAGCCTTGGGAATGCAATCCCCATTAGTCATGAAAAAAATGATACCTTCACCTGATCCATGATTAGTAAAGGAACCATCAAAGAAAAGCCACCAAACTAGAGTCTCATCTATGGACATTATCGCTTCATCTGGGAATTTTAAAATAAGAGGTTCTTTGCCATTGAGTGGTGCTTCTACAAGTACATTTTCTAAAACATATCATTTTATTCATTTTTATTTGACATACTCTAAATTAAATTCACTAAGAATCATAACCCACTAATCAATTCTGCATGTTAGAGCTTTTATAGATAAAAGATATTTGATAGGGTTGATCTTAACAATAATCTTACTTTGATTATTGAGCATGTAATGTTGTAGTTTTTGAGACTAAAAAACAATTGATAGATAGGATTTTTATATCTGAGAGTATTTGAGATCATATGATATCAAGGTTCTTCTTAGGTAGTATACTACCCTTTCATTCCCACTGTCACCATGTTATGCTAATAATGCCCCCAGTGAAAACTAAGTAGTTGAAATATTAAAAAAAAATGTTTTACCACAAATAGGGGGAATTAGTACTAGTAGGTTGGAAAGATATTGTTTGGTATTTTCAAATTATTTTTCACAATTCTCATTCCATGTAAAAAGAGTGTCCTTTAGCACAAATGTGAATGGGTGAAAAATGTCTGCAAATTGAGATATGAATCTTCTATTTTCTTGATTTTGTTTGATATACTTTTAAGTTGTTTAATATTCTTAAGTGGAGGCATATCCATGATAGATGAAATTTTATAGGGATTAACATTAATGACATATTATGAAATAATGAACCCTAAAAATTTTCCCAATGTCATGCCCAACACACATTTATTTGGATTCAATCTCATGTTGTACTCTCTCATGTATTACAAAATATGGTGAAGCATTTGAGGGTGCTCTTCCTTGGATTTAGACTTAGAAATAATATAATCTACATAGGCTTCCATAATGTCATCAAGCATGTCATGTAAAATGATGGTCATTTCCTATTGATATGTAGCTTTAGCATTTTTTGAACCAAAAGGGATTATCTGATAACACAACGTTACCCATGGAGTTGTAAATGTAATTTTGTGTTGATCTTCAACAATTTTTTAAATTTTATTATAGCCTAAAAAACCATCCATCATTGATAACCTCTCATGACCTCCAGTTTAATCTACAATCATGTCTATGTTAGATGATTGAAAATCATCTTCCAAGTATGCTTTAATAATATCACATAAATATATGCATAGTCTAATCCCTTATTGTTTCTTCTATACAAGTAATTTTTTTGATATCTAGTCTAAATAATCAATAGGATATATGAAAACAATAGCTAAATATTTTTATAGTTATTTTTTTACTAGTAGTACAATCATATGATACATCTTGAAATGTTTCTATTTTATTGGTTATGTCTAGATGCACCACAAGGTGATGAACTAAAAATTATAGATCTACCCCTAGCATATTTGCAAAATACCATGTGAAAATGTTGGAAAATTCATGAAATAAAAGTGTAAATATGTCCCTTTCATCTTGAGTGAGTGATATGGCAAGTTTAACAATTTTAGGATATTCTTCGGTGTCAATGTTCACAAGAATAGTTTATTTTAAAATTAAATTTAATTCATAATTGTAATTTACGGGTGGTGTGAGAAGATGGAAATATTCCTCAAACTTTTTTTTATTTGGATGTAGAAGCTGAAACGATATTGTGATGTAATTTATATTCCCCAAAGTATGCTAAATCATCTAATTAAATTAGAAAACCTTTCTTTTGTTCACCTACTAGAATTTGATCTCTTGTTATCAATAATTTGGATATAGCTTCATCATTCTAAAAATTATCAAGTTGAGGTGTTGTTTTTTGGTCCCATTATATAAGGGATGGATATGCAAGATCAAATGTAAGGATGGAATTTTTATGAAATAGGTTGGTGAGGGCAAGGTCTTGAAAGTGGCTAATAATGAAACCCATCTCATTGTTTGAATAATATTCCTTTGAGTCACTTGAAGAGTCACTTTATGAAAGTGTAAAATGTGTATTTAATGGGCTAAATCCTATAACATGTTTTGATTTATTTTATTTTATTGTGACAGGTTCGATGGATCTTTATTCATATAGGCCAAGACCATTACCCTTATAGTTCATTATATTACACATGATGGATTTGGTAATGGGATACTTTTTGTTGGAGATTCAAGTATCTAGTTCATTAGAATAAAACCAAGAAGGATTGGAATCATCAATATGTTCATCTTAAAGGAAACCACCTTCTAGATTATTTTTTCTTGCCAAAATTATTAACCATTCTATTGTCCTTTAGATGACAAGGTCTACCATAGTTATTTGGATTGGTATGTATTGTACTTGTGTAAAAATCCTAAATTATATATACTTGTCCATTAATATATCAATGATCTTAAAGTGGGGAAGTGGATGAGTATGATCTATAAATAGATGGTGGTGTGAAATATTATTTAATAGAAGGGTGATTTAAAGATTTTTCTACAAACAATTGATTTGAAGCTTACTCAGATGATTGGTTAGATGCTTTACTAGTGGAAGCCTTTTCAATGGATATGGAGGTAGTTGGTGTGTTAATCCAACCACTAAGGGGAGGTGTTTTAAATAAGATTTTGGGATGGAAATAATTTTTAAGCTAAGGATAGTACTCAATGGTAGTAAAATTATCATCTATAACTAGTAAATAGTTTTATTTTTTTGTATTTGTCTTCCAATAACATTTAATATTGGAAGGGTTGAAGATAACCTTGTATAGTAACTTCCATTATTGCATGGGATAATTTCAAACATTGGTGAAGAGTAGAGGGATGGAATTCATGGAATGAATCCATGGCCATCCAAAACGTATATTGTATGGTTGATCAAGATTGAGGATATGAATAAGAGTTTATTTGATAATAGATCCCACAATCAAAGGAAGATAGATTGTTTCAATAAATCATTGCTTATTATTATCGTATGATTTTATGGTAATGATGTTTGTTTCCAATCCTATTATTGGATATATTATATCTTTTATAATAATTAATGTACATTTATTGAGTGTTGAACCATTTTCTATAAAAACTCTTCACTTTGTGCCTAGAGATAGTAAACTCTATGTACAATGGGAGATTATGGTATGATTCTAAGGGAGAGACATCCAAATGATCAAACATTACTTGATTATTTATTGCCAAAGAACCTAATAACACTTGGAAATTTTTAGGATTGATGTTTTGAGAGACATTCAAATCTTGGATAACTTTATATAAAATATCTTTATATATAGGGGATGTATTGAGAAAGTCTAAAATTAAAAATTTACTAGAATTATCTCAAGATGGTCAATAATGTTGTACTTACATTCAACATTAGAGGGTGATGCACTTGGGAGGGTAAGCTTTGATCTCCTTGTGACAACAATGAATTCGTATGATGGAAAATTAATGACATTGACATGGATCTATATAATATCAATGTTATTGATGATATAATCAAATGGATGACTTGCATGATTAACATTACTAGATTATGGTTGTTCCTATTTATGTTTTCCCTTTTCTTGCTCATGACTAGGGAATGGATCTTGGTATATCCCCAATTTTTATTATTATATGGTTTAAATTGTTATTTTTTGATTTCTATGTCACCTCTATTAATGAGGTCTTAAACATAGTGTTTAAATCACATAAACCTATTAGTTGAATGCCTTTTAATTTGATGGTATTCATAATATTCATCTTCTTTGTATCAATCAAGTTTGGGAAAATTTTCATCAAATGGTTTAGTATTTTTCTATGTGATCATATTTGCATGAGCCAAATTTTAGAAAACATTCTCCTAAGTGTCACCCAATTGAGTGAACTTATGTTTAGGTCTTCCTTCTTTAGGTTGTCCATTTATAATTATGATATTATTGATTGTTTTATTGTAGGTTTATGTTTGAGATAGAGGGTTTTGAATCTATTTGACATCCTTTACACTATCTCCAATATTATTTTTATTTTGGAAAATAACTTTGGTTTGTATGTTAGTTTACAAGAATTATTATTATCCAATTTAAAGATTTTAATTACACCTCTATTAATCAATGGTTTTTCTACTTGAATTCCCTTTTTAATTACTTTATCAAAAGGCCTTGGGTAAGGGATTAAAAAATGGTGTCCCAAGTCTAAATTTATGTTTTTCATAAAGATGTCCACATGCTCTATTTTAAGAAATGACCATGTGAATCAAATTTCCATTTCTTGACATCTTTAGAGGAAGGAAGCAAAAGTTTAGCCATTGCATTTCTTGGTGTTGTGTAAATCTACATTGGTCAACTCTTTTTAAATATTATAAGAGAAGTGGTGAACATTATTTTTAGATAAGTCTTCAAAGGTGAAAATGGATCCTTTTAAAAGTCATGAAAACCATTCAAGGACTTAGCCCCAAAGACTTTGCGGGAAAAAAATATACATGTATTCATTACTATAAGCAACATCTACACATGCATAATGGAATCTAGTTAGATTTTCTTTGGGATCTCCTTTACCTTTATATTTGTCAAATTTTAAGAGTTCAAAATAATTTGGAAAAGGTGGCCATTTTACTTAAATAATATGTGTATGAGCAAATTTCCTCAAAATTTAATTACTTTTGTCAAGCAGAAGTGTCATTTTATAAGCTTTGAACTCTATATTTTATGTTTTAAAATTCTTTTATGAGATATGGGGATAGTTGGTTCATTTAACATAATGGATTATGTGGCTGACCCATGAACTGGTTTGTGTTTTGTGGAACATGTCGATTAAAATTATTTGGGGACTAATTGTTGAAATTAATGTTTTGAGGGCTTGAAAATGGATTGAAGTTATATTTATAACCAAGGTTTGGATTTGTATTAGAATCAATATTTTTTTGACTTTGGTTTGGATTGGAGCCAAAGCTTGTTTGATTTAAATTTGGGTTAAAACCAAGGTTGGGGTTATGTGTAAAGTATATGTTTCGGTTTGGGTTGAAATTTGAGTTGTTTGATGTATTGTTGTTAAAGTTCATGGAATTAGGATTGGTGTTATAGCTAAAATTAGTTTAATTAAATAATTTTTGATTAGATTATTATGGATGCATTTTTAAATTTGGATTAAATGGATTAGAACCTTGGCTTAAATTAGAGTTAGCTTGGTTGGGATTTTGGTTTAGGTTTAAAATTGTGTTAGGATTTGGAGTAAATTTAAATGAAGGATTTGCATTAGAGTTAAATTAATTTACAATTGGAATAGAATTTGAATTAGAACTTGGATTGGATTAAACTAATATAAGAGTGTTAGAAGAAGAAAACTAATTTGGTACACCACTATTTAAATTCAGATTATTGAGTATGTGTGAAACAATACTCAAACTAAGATTTGATAATTGATTGGGCAAGATAGAATGGGTATTCAATCTTTAATTTTGATTTTAATTGGAAATGATTGGTGAGGTTAGGAAGATATGATTAGGTTTGATTGATGAGTATGAATTAACATTCAACTTAGATTAATTTGACTATAACCTTTTGAATTTAGGTGTGCACTCAAATTTGGTATAATAAAATGTTGATTGGTTAAACTTGAATTATATTGGAGACCCATGTTTAATTTTCAGTTGACTTGTTGCATGATTGGTAAGATTAAAGTAAGATTCAAGTTTTGTTAGTTGGGTGAATGATTGGTGAGTTTGAAGGTATATTCAAATTTTGATTATTTGGATAAAATTGTGAAGGTAAATTCCTATTCACATTCACATTAGAGTTACCAAAGGGATTGATCAACTAATGAGATCAAAAATGCATAATCTCTTGAACTCCTTGAGTTACATAGATTTTCTTGGAAAATATGTGACTTGTTTGAGATGACCCCTCATGTGAGATATTTTTTTCTTTATCTTGAGAGACTTAGGATGAGGTTGTGAGGATGTAATGAGGGAATTACTACCCTCTAAATAAACTTGTGATGTATATTGATTAGGATTAAAAGATGAAGGTTATTTTCTTGCAATCAAAAATTGTAAGTTTTATATGTTAAAGTCAGATGGAAATTTTTATTCAAAGCCCAAGAATTGAAGCAAGACTTCATTCTTGTTGGACATGATATACTAATGAAAGGAGGTTGGAGTTTGGAAATAATTATGGATACCCTCATATTGGTAATCCCCTTCTTTGTCTTCTTCTTATTTGATTATCTCATGTATTTCTACATGATGCTCTTGACTAAAAAATTGAAATGGATCATTCCCAAAAGGCTTAGCCCTTACATTTGGATTGTTTAGCATAGACATTTGCCTAGTGATAGGCAACATGGTTAAGATGAAAATAAAAATTATTCAAATAAATGGAAGTTTTAAATTAACAACACTAACCAAAATCTGGCTAAATTTTTTAAATTCTTGAACTAACTGTTTTGACTTTTTGAGAAAAAGTATTTATTTTAGGATGTCTTGAAATCAATTTAAAACTAAAAATATTTTTTTAAAAATAGGTATATTTTAGCATGTAGTAAACATAAAGAAATAATAAATAAATTCTTACTCTAAATAGTCATGAAATTACACATAAAAGGTAAAAAATTAAGATAAGGTTGTGAATAATTTTTAAGCCTTCTAGGGTCACTGACTCATTTGTACTTTTGGTTGTGGATTAATATTTCAAGGCACTAACTATGGAAGATTTTATCATTCCTATGTCCCATTGAGTCTAGTTTTAAGGATGTGTAGAAGTTAGCTTAACAACACTAACCACTAACTGATGCACCAAAGTTAAATAATAAAAGAGGATTTCCTAGACTTATGGTTTAAACAAAATTATCTAAGGTGATAAAATTGTGGAATAAATAGATAAAGTATATGCACACTATTATGTATTGTCTCAAAGTTCACAACACAATTTTAGGGGTTTAAGTGTATTGATAATTGATGATATTATATTTTGAGGAAGCTATTTAAACCTTATGCATTGGATCATGAAAACCCTTCACATCATGGGGTGCTTAAAACACACAACCACCTAGGTAAATGAAAGAACTAGATATCGATTTATATACCCCACTGATAAATAGAGTTTGACCTACTACATAGTGATGAAATATATGGTCAATAAAGACACTAAAAAAATAAATAAAAAGTAAATATTTATTTCTAATTTCTAAATATCATCAAAAATGTGATGCCAAGGAAGAACATATATGAACACACTTGGGTAACATAAAAAATTATAAAATTGTTTCTGATTCTTGAGTATTATCATCAATGTGATGCTAAGGGAAGAGCATACATAATTTATATAATTATAAATAAAATTTTGAAATAAAAACAAATAACTCTAAATAAAATGTGATGTAATTACTAAAAACTTTAAAAACTAAAATTGAAAGAATTAGTAAAATAAAAGAAATCTATTTTTTATTTAGCTATTTTTATGTATTTTCTTTGATAAATATTTTAAAAATAAATGGTTAGAGCATTTATTTAGGCTTGGTACAAGGGAACCTACAATGTAGCAAAGAAAAACCATAAAAATAACACAAAAAATTCTCTATGACAAATTTACAATTACACAAAAGGATAGAAAAGCAAAATTATAAAAAGTTAAACACATGAAATAAATAGAATATAAAAAATATAAAATAAAAAAATTCATTCTTATAGAATAATTTAATTGGCCTATATGACAATTTAGTAGATATGAAAATAAATTTTCTAGTTGAAGTGATGAATTTATAGCCTACATAATTTTTTTCACTAATCAAAATGATGAATTCACTACTAAAAATAATAATGTCACTGCTTAAAAGGATGAATTCACAACTATAGAATTATTTCATAGTTATAACTATAGAAACAAAAAAAATGTAAAATACAAAGGACAAATTCATATTTTTAGGACCATTTCACTGCCAAGGTAAATCATTTCATAGCCAATTAGTACAAATTTATAGTTTGGAACATTGATTTCACCTAAAAGATCTTTGATTTCACTTTTTACCTATAACAGAGAGTTATAAAAAATAAAAAACATAGACATAAGAATAATGTGAACATAAAGATGATGATGTAAAGAAATTTTAGAAAAGACACTAAAAATGTGACACAAAATGATTTTACTATTATGGGGTACAATTTCACAACTAATATTTCTAAATTTACAGTTAGATAGTGAACACAAACAACCAAAAATAAAGCATCAAATAGAGACTTGTAGCTTAAAAAAACACTCACAAAGACAAGATTAAATGCATATGTAAATAAAAATAACAAAAATCAAATAAAAAATATTTTAAAAATACAATTACGATGAACGTAGGATGAAAAAGATAAGGGAAAGGTCTCAATGCACATGTAAAAATATATAAACTAAATATAAAATTTATAAGAAATCAACTAATAGTGAAATCTTAATCTAAGTTAAATTTAACCTAAGATAGAGAAACAAACAAAAAAAAATAGTAAGCACAAACTTATACCTTAAATATACAAGTTTCTTCCATTATGATGCAAAATTGATTTGATCTTTAACAATATGGTTGCTCACTCTTCCAATGCAAAGGACAATGGATATAATTTTAGTGCAAAAATGTTTTTTGGATGCTTTTATTCTCTTGGATGCACTTATGAATTAAATAATACTTTATTATCATAAGTTAGGATGGATGAAAATGATGGTTTTCATATTTATTTATAGTTTTTGGGAGGAAGATCCAATGGCGAAGGATTATTTGGATATTTTAAATGATCCAAATAATCTATGGTGGCTAATGATTCTTCACCAATGAGGATGATGATTATTTTAAATGGTTGAGAGAATTATGAGAATGGTTAACTGAGTCATCAAGAATGAGTCAAATTTTTTGACAACTCAAGGGATGACTCAAAAGAAGTTAAAAAAGTTGTGGGTTTGGTTGAGATGAGGTAACACGTAAGGCAAAATAAGGTGGAAAATGTTGGGTGAGGTGTAAAATAAAGATTTAATATTTAAATAATGATTTAAAAGTGTACACAATTGACAAATTTGGTTTGTTTAATTATTTGAATTTAGAGGGTGACATCATAAATTATATTAAGAAGAATGATTAATAAGTTTTAGGTACATTTCAACACTAAATATAATTTAGGTGATTACATAGCCTCACCAATTTTATAGTGTGAGTTAACTTGGATCACTCACATTCACTAGATTATAAATATGATTAGGTTGTATGGTTGAGCTAATCTCAAATGCCATGTGTCAACACATTTTTCTCCAAGTTTTAGGTCATGTGTCCTCCAATATCTCTTTATCTATTTGTGATTTCCAAATTTTATTGTTTTCCTAATCTCAATTTCAGTGATTCATAATGATATATCATTCAAATCAAATTGTCAAACGTCAAGACACTTGCATTGATACACAGGTGTACTCATAAACCTTGATCTTTTTTAATTTAAATCATTTCAATGCTTTCAATTTTAGATTATATGTATTGATTATTTACTATCACATACTCTTAGTTATAGTTTATTAACCAAAAAATCACTCAATTTGGACTCAAGTAAAGTCAAGGTGTTTTATACACACCTAGGTACGCATTCCTTTTCCTTCAAACTAACAAGTTCATTACTAGATTAAAACGAGAGAGAGAAATTGTAGACATTATTTATAAATTATATATTACCTTAGTATTGTATACTTTAAAAATACATATGATGGATGTTCCTTTAACTTATAGACCTTTCTCTCTACCAAAAGTCTCACGTACACTATCTATGCATCAACACAAGTGTCATATTCTAATGCAAGTGTTCAGTGCCCTAAATTCATCCAATTTGAAAACAAAAAATGCTATTTTGATCAACGTATGTGATTTGATTAGAGATATTCTCCAAATGTATTTATATAAATAAAATGCCACCCCTCATTTGGGGTAAATTTTAAGATCCCTTATAATAAATACCCTTAGATTTTATTGATGAATCTACAGATCTATGTTTCATAGGCATGGAAAATTTGTAGGTGTGTTGATGAATCCAATGGGAGGAGAGGTGAACCACATAGAAACATTTATTTATTTTTGTTTTTTTATACAAATTATTGGATATACCATATAACTGATCAGTTTTGATTACCAACCAATTATATTATGTATCCAGCCAATAGTGGCTTCTAATCAATTGCATTATGTAACTAGCCAAAAATGGTATGTAACTAGTTGCACTATATAGTTAGTTGATAATGGGTTTTCACTAATTAATTTATGTATCCAACCAATAATTATTACTGACTAGTTACACTATATAACTGGTTGACAATAATGATTGTCCAATTACACAATGCAACTAACTAGTAGCCAAAATCACCCAATTGAAAAGTGTAATAAGTTGTTAGCCATTATTTATTAGCTACATGATACAATAAATTAGATATTAGACATAACTAGTTTCATAATACAACCAATCTATTTAAAGGTCATTCAACTATATATACAACTAGCTACCTCAGGTACTGAATAGTGGCATTTGACACTACTTATTAATATTCTTTTTGACCTCATTTTTACACTCTTTCACACACATTTTCTCATTATATATTCTCTCATATTTTTCATAGCATCATAACTACAACATCGATAGGATACACCTATGACATGGAATCCACACAAAAATATGCTTTTAAGAATTAATTGTGTCTTGATAACTTGAAACTATTGTAGTAGCCAAATACATATAGTGATTAGATTCTCAAGTGTAATTTTTGAGTCCTTATTTACATGCCTTAGTATGAAATAGATGAAATCTTGTTGAAATCTCTCATGTCTTGCTATGATAATAATGAGACAAGGTTTAATGTTAACATCAACTTAAAATTAATTTATTTTGTACCTCACCTTTACATATCTATAATTTAACAAGGCTTCCACACCAAAATGACAACCCTATCACTATAAAAGTGATGTTAATTGATGTCATCAAAAAACATTTGGAGTCTACCTATAAATATTAGCTTGATCCAATTAGTATTTATAACATTGTTATTCAAATTTCAAATTCAAGGTTTTGTAATTTGTCATGCCTTTTTACTAATATACTAATTTCCTACTTGTCACTTTCATTATAGATAATCAAATTAAAAGGGGGATCCAAGTTGAAAAAATATCAAACCTATTTCTAGAAGCCATTTTTTAATTTTTCCAAGCCAATATAGTCTTATAGGGAAGACCAACAAACATTTCCTTTTGAGTTGTTGTCTACATTATTTATAGTCTTGTGGGCTGAAAATTTGACTTATGTACATTTACATCCAATGAGATTAGACTATATTTGAATTATGCTTGTTGCAATCAGAGTAATAAAAAAAATTATTTCAATTTTATTCTAACCTTGTACTATGAGGCTTTGTGTGACCTATAGAAAATAATAATTCCAACTGTGCTCCATCTAAAAATGAGCACAAATTCTTTGTCTCTTGATGAGTAGGAGGTTAGTTTAGTGTTCAAATGAATCGCCTAAATTTTATAATTTAAAAATTCTTACATATTAAAAATGTAATATTTCTTTATTTGTTATAGTTAAGACTTTGTGCATTTAGCACAAGAAGACAAGTTGCATCAAAAAGATATCATGCCCTTGAGGTCTCTAAAGATTTTGAGTTTGAATAATCATTATTTTGTTCATTTCAAATTTCTAAATATCTAAGGCCTCCTTAAGAATCATCTCCACTTGCAGGTTTTCCTACTTTCAAATTTTAATGATAAATAATACATTATGAAAATTTATTTTTTCTATTATTTTATTTATTCCTTTAATTTTTGAAGTTGACTTTCAATATGTTGACCTTGAACTTGAAGGCACACAACAAACCCCTAAATTTCAAGTGCCACAGTCTTCTCAACCACTTTTTCAAGGTTCGTTACTTTCTAAATTTTGATTTTTACTTTCGATGTTTCTTAAATTAATTTTTTTTTGACTAAATGATTACTTCTTGCAATTAAAATCACCATTCTAAGTTTTATTTACACATGTAGAGCAGAGGACATACTATCTAAAACTCCATGTAATAATTTTTAAATTTTAAATTAACATTAAATTTTGTTGTTAATTTTATCATTTTAAATAAAATTTATTTTTGAAGGGCACCTTACATCTTTGAGGAAAAGTATGCCACCACCACTACCCACCCAAATTTACACAAGGGGAAAAATATATCATTTCTTGCATAAAGTAGAGGAACACTATAATTGTTAGGTTTTGAGTTTCTCAATTTATCTTTTAGTGGTGTGTCTAGTACATAGGGAGTAACAACATTATAGAATATTTATCTTGATGAGGAATATCTTGGGATTGAAAGTGGTGACCTAGTTGATATAGATTTTAGTCCACATGATTTTTTTCAAGTTCCAAGTGTACCTGCATAGGAAGGACCTTCTACCTCTTCAACCTCTATACCATCCAATACTAACAATTTTGAGTTGTTTGATTATGACTTTACTTATTCTTCATTAAATAATCTATTATCAAAACATGTAATTGTAAATCTTGACTGTTACATCTCAATTCCTCATTAAGCAAACCTAATTGATTATTGATGGATATTTATAGTTGACAATTTGATTTGATATTTATTAACTAAGTTTTGAGATATATATTTTTATATGAAAGTTATATATTACTTAGGTTAAATGATTACATTTCAAATATTAAGCTATAATTTATATTCTTACATCATGATCATGTTAATTTGTTATTTCATTTATATTTTATGATGTATGTATATCATGATGTTATGGTCTAACTACCTACTTCTTGTGATTTTGATGTGTGATAACTCATTCCTCTGAACATGATGAAGGGATAGCATTGTCAAAGAGGGTGATGTAAATACAAATGTTAGAAGATGATAGAAAAATCTACTGAAACCCTACACACACCACATTAGTAATACATGTTATATGTATAGTGGAGTGGTTAGCATAGTGTGTTTCGATTTTATTTACTTTATATAGTTATTTATACATAGTTGATAGCATCATTTAAATGGTTATATATATTTCATCTTGCATGATTTATGTGTATAACCATTAATGCTTTTAGAAATGTGATTTGTATAATTAAATTAAATTCAAGTTTATTTATTTATGAATTAATTCTTAAGTCATTTTTAGTGCTAACTTAATTAGAAAATATATGGATTCTAGAAATTAGAAATAAAATAAATATAATATAATAATTTATAATTAAGAGGAAAAAAATAAGAAAAAGAGAAGAAATTCTTAAAATAAATAAAAATGGAAGAAAACAAAAATAATAATAAATAAATAGAAAATAGAGAGGTTTAAATTTAGAAAAAAACAAAAGAGGAATATATGAATTAAAAAAGAAAAGAAAAAGAAAAAAAAAAAAAAAACATTAAAAGAGAAAAGCAACACCCTTCTCATGAAAGGACAAAGATAAAGAAGAAAGGGTTGAAGGAGAGGAGAAAGGCATAGGATAAAGGGAAAAAGGCAACACAAAGGAGAGAAGAAGGATGTCAAAGAAGCTTGGAGAACAAAGTATATTTTACAGGTTGGTTATGTAATTAATCCATGTACATTCATGTTGAACATTATGGAAATTTAGGCAAACTATGATTTTTAAAACATGTGAATATGTGCATCATTTATGTGAATATTTGATGAAAACTGAATTTTCTTCACACAGGCAAAACTGAATTTTTAGCAAACCTTTATTTTCTTCTGCAGGATTTGGAATCCCTTGATCCTTGTCTACAGCAATTGCAGAAACAAAATCAATATTTTCTTGTAAGCTTAAACACTATTCCCTACACTCATTCGTCCATGCATTTGCATTTGAATCAGTGTCTTCTACTTCTATAGTATCTTCTCAAGCCACATATATATATCCTAGTTTGTAGTTTCACACTCTATGTTCTTTTCATTCGCAGCTTCAAAAATGTGCATTTCTAATGGCTGATCAACAATAAGTTCTTCTTTGCCTGCTGTTATAACAAAATCATTGATTTCCTCAACATAACAAACTTAACTCTAATAGCAAACAAAAACAACATGGAATTATCTCCTCTTGTCAAATGGGTTACTCGCTTTGCTTGTGCCAAATATATGCAATCCTATCTTCACTCCCAGCCATCGCATATCACTTAACAATGTCCAGCATAACATTTAAATTGGCTGAAGTTATAATTAATTTGGCCGAAGTTGCAATAGTTCATTGGGCGGCACAGCTAGAATGGAACACTCAGAATTAAAATAAACTAGAATTTAAAATCATTACATTTGATAATAAAACGGCCCAGAAATGAATTAACACAATGAATGGCTCCACAGTCATATGTGAACCAACATATAGAATGCCCAACATATGCTATGAACATCACATCAACTATAAACAATGCGGTGGCCCAGCCAACATGGAACGCACAGCGCTATCAATCCCCTGACAATACTGTTGGACAAAGAACATAATGTAGAAAACAAATAACACCAAGAACAACCTCCTGAAAGCACACTATATTAAATTAATATAACAAAAACAAAACATACCCATCGTGCCTCTCCTGCAGACCGCTCTTCAACACCCTTATTCCTCTTCTTTCTGCACGCCTCCCCTGTTTCTCACTAAGAAATTATTCTATTATAAAAACCGTTGTTCTAAACTTGGACATTTAAGTCTATCCTGAGCGTCACACAACCCCCCCAGGATGGACAAAATAGTTCTCCTATAAGAAGAATCAGTTTGCCAAGTTCAAGATATTGGTTTGTTTTATTTTAAAATAGACAAATTTGAAAACTTTAAAAAGATAAGAAAAGAGCGGGAAATTAAAATTTTAAAATAATGCCAAGCATACTGATGCTCCTGCATCATTCTCCCAAGGAGTAGAAGAAGTATGCTTCATTTGTTATTTTTCTTCCCATAGAGTCATACTCTCATGCTCAATCTGGTATTGCATCTGATATATCTTCTCATTGAACTCCTCAACTGAGTTTGCAGTCTTCATTTTGATCAAGGTTAACTACATAGGTTCCATCGCCTATCGTTTGAACCTAATTGCTTTCCAATTTACTCTCTCTTTTTGCCTTACAGCTCTCAACTTGTCTATCATTTGTTCTTGGCTAGCTCGTTTCATTTGTATTGCTGCTCTAACAAAATTCCTACTTTCTGTTTTCTCATTCAAGATACCATTGACATCGATGTCCAAGCAAACTGTGATTTGAGGCACACCCCTGGGAGCAGGAGGGATTCCAGAGAACTCACATTTCCCCAAAAAATTGTTGTCACGGGTTCTTGTTCTTTCACCTTCATAGACTTGGATGAGCACACCAGGCTGGTTGTCTGAATAAGTAGAGAAGACTTGCTCTTTCTTGGTGGGAATAGTTGTGTTTTGTGGGATTAAAATAGTCATAATCCCTCTAGCTGTCTCCAATCCTTGAGAGAGAGGAGTAACATCAAGTAGTAGCAAGTCTTGTACTTTCTCATTTCCTTTTCCACTCAAAATTGTAGCCTGTACAGCATCACCATAAGCAACAGCTTCATCAGGGTTGATGCTCTTACATAGCTCCTTCCCATTGAAGAAATCTTGCAACAATTGATGTACTTTATGGATTTGTGTGGACTCTCCAACAAGAACAAATTCATGGACAGTGCTCTTATCCATCTTGGCATCCCTCAAACGCTTCTCAATAGGCTCCATGCATTTCCTGAAGAGGTCCATGTTAAGCTCCTCAAACCTAGCCCTTGTTATTGTAGAGTAGAAGTCAATACCTTCATATAAGGAATCAATTTCAATAGTGGTCTGGGTAGTTGAAGAAAGTTTCCTCTTTGCTCTCTCACAAGCAATTCTCAACCTCCTAAGCACTCTAGCACTGCCATCAATATCTTTCTTGTATTTCCTCTTGCATTCTTGTATGAAATGATTTAACAATCTATTGTCAAAGTCTTCCCTGCCCAAATGTGTATCTCCTGCAGTAGTTTTAACTTCAAAAATTCCCTCTTCAATAGTCAAAAGAGACACATCAAATGTTCCTCCACCAAGATCAACAATCAAAACATTCTTCTCACCAACAGATATGGCCTTCTTATCAAAGCCATAGGCAATAGCAACAACAGTTGGTTCATTTATTATTCTCATTACATTTAAGCCAGCAATGACCCCCACATCCTTTGTTGCTTGCCTCAGAGAATCATTGAAATAAGTAGGAACTGTAACCACAACATTTTTGACTGTGCTTCCCAGATATGCCTCTGCAATCTCCTTCATTTTAGTCAAAATTATTGCACTAACTTCCTTGGGGCTGAAGACCTTTTGTTCTCCATCTTGGATCTCAACCTAGACATAAGACTTCCCATCTTTGTTCACAGTCTTGTTCGGAACCAATTTCATATCCTTATTTACCTCTTTGTCCTTAAACTTTCTACCAATCAATCTCTTGACATCAAAAATTATTCGCTCTGGATAGACAGCAGCCTGGTTCTTGGCAGCCTCTCCAATCAGTCTCTCAGTTTTTGTGAATGCTACCCACGAAGGGGTGATACGGTTTCCCTGGTCATTTGCTATAATTTCCACATGACCATTCCTGTAAACCCTGACACATGAATAAGTGGTCCCCAGATCTATACCATTCACTGTTCCTAACTTTGGTGTCAACCTGTAAGCAGCCTAGTTTGGAAGATTTGCTCCTGGAATCAAGTCTAGGTGATGACTAATGCTTCTCAATGGTGGTAATTCATTAGGTAAATCATCTACCACAATGTCAATATACTCATTCAACATATCTTGAATCTCTAAAGGTAAATCGATCAACTTAGTACTAGTGACTACACTCTTTGGTTTACCAATTACAACAAAGTTTACCTCTTCTTTCTTCATTTGATGTAGAAATTCTTTGCCGCTTATTATCAATACTTTAGAATTCTATCCAACAACAGCAGCAGCATCTTCCTTCAATGGTGTGAGTGTATGCTTGATCCCATCCTTTTCAAACATATATGTATTCAGCCTTCCATCATGTATGGCCTTCTTGTCAAATTGCCAAGGCCTTCCAAGCAAGATGTGACATACATCCATGGGCATGGCATCACATAAAATCTGATCCTTATATGTTCCTATCTAAATATCTACTTTGCATTGTTCACTTACTAGAACTTTGTGTCCTTTCTGTAGCCAAGAGACTTGATAAGGTGTAGGATGTACCTCCTTCTTCAAGCCTAGTTTCTCCACCATCTCAGTTGACACAAGATTGTCAATACTTCTACTGTCAATAATGACCTTACATCATTTCCCCTTACTCTTACATGTGGTTCTAAATAAATTTTTCCTTTGAGGCGGTTCTACAACTTCTTTATTTGGCTTTAACAAAATTCTTTTCATCAAAAGAGACTCACCTTCTTCTGGAGTATCTTCACAAGCTACTGTAACTTCTGCATTTTATTCTTCACCTTGAGTCACATGTACACCCCTCTCATTGCTGGTAGAAGGGTTTTCTGGACACTCATATGCTCTGTGTCCTGCATACTTGTTGCACTTAAAGCATTGGCCCATGAATCTTCCTCTTCCTCTTTGATATCCTTGGTATGGTCTTCTTCCTCTTGGTGTATAGCTACCTCTTGAACTTTGTGAGCTGCTAGCCTCTTCTTGAGATGTTTGCAACTATCTTCTACCTCCTTGAATTTTTCTACCTCTGTTGGATCCGCCCCTTCCTCTTGAGAGGGATGTTTGTTTCCTTGCAATTTTCTCTTCAGCTTTCAAGGCAAATTGATATGCCTCCTCAACTCTCTTAGGAATGAGAAGACTAATTTCATCTTAAATGGCAAATTTCAAGCCATTGGTGTATCTGGCTACCTTCTCTGTGTCATCCTCAATATGACCTGATCTTATAGTCAACCTATAAAACTCTTCAGTGTATTCTTTCACAGACAATTCTTTTTGCTTCAAATTTTGTAATTGCTTAAAGAGATTGACTTGATAATCTTTAGGCATAAACTTACCTTTCATTTTTTCTACCATTTTGTCCCAGCTTCTGATCTTTGACTTCCCTTTTCTTCTTCTTTCTTCTTGCACTCCATCCCACCATAGGGATGCATGACTCTTTAGCCTTGTCATGGCATACTTGACTTTCTTACCATCTTCTTCAATTCCTTCATACTCAAAGTATTTGTCTAATGCATTAATCCAATCAATTAATTCTTCAACATTCAAATTACCTTCATACATTAGAACCTCCATTTTTGGCTTTGTGTTCACCTTCATAATGGCTTTGATCAACCTCTCTGCAGCTATTTCTTCTTCCACCACCAATTCATCTTCTGGTGGCTCCTCTTCTCTGTCACTGACTTCACCCATGTAAGTGCCTCTTCTTTGAGCCATCTCCAGGTCTTGCAGCCTAGTTGTCAGGTTCCTAATCTCCTCTGCTAGTGCAACCTATCCTCCAGGTCCTCCAAGTCTCCTTCCTCCAGCTCTACCTCTGTTCCTGACTCTCATAGCCATCTTGTCTCTTCTTCACAAATCACGTTCTTCTTCTCCTTTGACTTGGATCTTTAGATTGTGCACAATTCCTTATGCTCTGATACCAAATGATGAAAACTAAACTTTCTTCACACAGGCAAAACTGAATTTTTACCAAACCTTTATTTTCTTCTACAGGATTTGGAATCCCTTGATCCTTGTCTACAGCAATTGTAGAAACAAAATCAATATTTTATTGTAAGCTTAAACACTATTCCCTACACTCATTCATCCATGCAATTGCATTTGAATCAGTGTCTTCTGCTTCTATAGTATCTTCTCAAGCCACATATATATCTTGGTTTGTAGTTTCACACTCTAAGTTATTTTCATTCGCAGCTTCAGCAATGTGCATTTCTAACAGCTGATCAACAATAAGTGCTTCTTTTCCTGCTATTATAACAAAATCATTGATTTCCTCAACATAACAAACTTAACTCTAATAGCAAACAAAAATAACATGGAATTATCTCCTCTTGTCAAGTGGGTTACTCGCTTTGCTTGTGCCAAATATATGCAATCCTGTCTTCACTCCCAGCCGTTGCATATCACTTAACAATGTCCATCATAACATTTAAATTGGCTGAAGTTATAATTAATTTGGCCGAAGTTACAATAGTTTATTGAGCGACACAGCTAGAATTGAACACTCTGAATTAAAATAAACTAGAATTTAAAATCATTATATTTGATAATAAAACGGCCCAGAATTGAATTAACACAATGAATGGCTCCACAATCATACGTGAACCAGCATATAGAACACCCATCATATGCTATGAACATCACATCAACTATAAACAATGTGGCGGCCCAGCCAACATGGAACGCCCAGCGCTATCAATCGCCTGACACTACTGTTGGACAGAGAACATAATGTAGAAAACAAATAACACCAATAACAACCTCTTGAAAGCACACTATATTAAATTAATATAACAAAAACAAAACATACCCATCGTGCCTCTCCTGCAGACCGCTCTTCAACACCCTTATTCCTCCTCTTCTTTTTGCACACCTCCCCTGTTTCTCACTAAGAAAATCTTCTATTCTAAAAACCGTTGTTCTAAACATGGACATTTAAGTCTATCCTGGGCGTCACACAACAACCCCCCCAGGATGGACAAAACAGTTCTCCTATAAGAAGAATCAGTTCGCCAAGTTTAGGATATTGGTTTGTTTTATTTTAAAATAGACAAATTTGAAAAATTTAAAAAGATAAGAAAAGAGCGGGAAATTAAAATGTTAAAATAATGCCAAGCATACTGATGCTCTTGCATCAATATTTATAAATAGATTGTAAGATATATAATATTTAATTTTACCTTCATCAAAA
The DNA here is from genome assembly GCA_037957365.1 of Torreya grandis. Taxonomy (NCBI): domain Eukaryota; kingdom Viridiplantae; phylum Streptophyta; class Pinopsida; order Cupressales; family Taxaceae; genus Torreya; species Torreya grandis. The sequence continues at coordinate 405,182 of JARHVA010005967.1, read as the reverse complement.
ATCTACATACAAATACCATTATTCAAACATCAAATTACAATATAAAATATAATCCAATCTACTAACAGTATGTATAAGTACTGCATATAAGGTAATTCAAACTATTATTTGGAATTGGTAGCTTAGTGAACTATTTTCTATATATTTAGTGATATTTTATTGAAACTAAAGTGAACTATGAAATATAAGATGTCCAACACTATTTAAAACAATGAATTGGTTATATTTATACACTAGTCTAAATATGGTAGAGAGTATAGCAATCTATAAGCTTTAGTATGAATTTTAAAAGAATCCTAGGAAATACAATTATATATTCCCACACTTTTATGTTATTTTTTACATATACTATATATCTATAGTGTTATCTATTTCATAAGTTAACTAAAACTAGTGACCTATAATTGGTGACTTATATATATATATATATATATATATATATATATATATATATATATATATATATAAAGCGGTCGAAGAACTATATAAAAAATCTAAATCTCTATATATAGTACACCAGGTCTAGTATATACTATCAGATTTAAACTAAAATTGTTATTCAACTATAGTTAGTACCATTTGTATAAATATTAATAAGTAGACACAAAATATATCCTGTAACATAACAATAGTCAACTATGTAATTATAATTGTTCATTATTTATTTCTTATTAATTACATAGATAACATATTGGAATCATACACTAAGATCTACAAATATATCTGAGTTATATTCCAGTGGAATTGTATTGTGATAATATATGGCAGAAAAATTACAAAACACCATATGAATTACATAAAAGGAACCTTATTAATGAACTTTATTATAAATGTTATGTCTAGATTCCATAATAGCTAATTCATATAATTAACATTTTTTAAGGTATTAAATCAGAAAATTGTTCAAAGATTAATGGTTTAAAATGTTAAATAGTCATACCATTCAAGTTTGATACTTTTAAGATATAACTAGCTATGAGATTCTAGATTACAACGATGACTTATAATTAACAATAATGACTTATACTAATAATAACGCCTTATTTAAAAATAATTGTGGCATGTGTTATATATTGTTTCTTTCTTTAAAACCTATTATGCAATGATATACCATTCAAACCAATGACATTGGTATTAAATAAGTTAGGCAATCTAAATATAGTAATCTCCAAATTTGTATAACTTAAGATGATATGCTTTCTTTATACAATGCCTTATTTAAGCTTGCATAAACTAAAGAACTAGATTAGATCACTGTCTGATATACCATGCTATAAGTTTTATCTATAATAGCTTTGATTTATTTTATATAAAAGATTTAGGTTGTTGATGTTTGGGAAATGGATTAATATATATAAAATTGACCAGTGGTCATATACAATAATGGACCAAACTATGTCATATATATAGAGAATGAGTTTAAATTAATAAAATATACTATACTAGCCAACTGTATGTAAGTGTAACTAATTTTGTACATATATAGTGTCTAAGGTATTGATTATTAAAGGTAATTAAGATATGTTAACAAAATCAACACCATAAAATCCATGATATTTTGTTAACATTATCAACTAGATATCCTCCTTTGGTTATGTTTGACTTAGTAATGATAAAGCATGTACAATAAATCAAGATATTGTACTAAGAAATGTCATGACAATTATAGTAATGTTATTATGAGCATAGTAGGACTCTATATTGAGATAGATACTAAGTTTGATATAATTTTACTGGAGTATGTACACTCTATTCTTAGTATCCAATTATATCACTAAAATTATGTTGGTAACTAAGTTTTGATATATATATATATATATATATATATATATATATATATATATATATATATATATATATATATATATATATATATATATATGGTGTTATTGATATGTTAAACTAAGTTTCTTAAGATTTTATCTAATATAACTTTTCCAATACACCAAGGAGCGCTAGGTTGAATATTCTTTTAGGAACAACCAACTATCATTATATATATGTAGACTCCTTGAAAGAACACTAGTTGTTTGTACAGAAAATAATATTTTCATTGACTCATAACTACTTTAATGCCCGATTATGGTACTTTGTAGTTGTGCTTAAGAACAATAGACTATGATAATATGGGTTATAATAGGCTGTAGTACATTTTGAAATTACATATAGAAATTTTAAATTCTAATTAGATGTATATTATATCTATATGATTTAAACTATAGTTATTTTTTCTATTATTCATGGGATAGATAATATTATGAGATTTATTCATACATTTGATGGAATAAATGTATGATTTTAGATTATTCTTATGCTTAACATGTTATATTATTTCTAGTAGGATGTAATCTATATGACTATACTGGTTATACTATGTTAACTACATCTCACATTGATGATAATGTGTAAGTAGTGAAACAAACTTTACTAGCTTACGAGCATCACAATATCAGATGAAGGTAATTTGATCAAGTGGTGTATATCAAATTGATTAATCCTATAGATCATTAGATGATTGAAATTTTTTGTCAAATTAATGTTAATGAGACATTGTCATTTCATGGGTATGATTTACATGTTTGTGTGATATCTTGATTAGAACGAGATTCTTTATGATATAATACATATTTATTTTTATAAATCATACAACACATAGGTACTAACTTATCTCTATAGATTCCATGCCATTACTATTTGATCATCCATGAAGGGAGGACCATTTTCTAATGGGATTATTGTATGAGATCGATGGTCCATGACTAGTTTGTAAAAGTTCTCAAATGATGCTCTTCCTCCCCACAAAAGTACTTACTTGGAGATGACACTTAAAATTGTCATAGATACTAGAGTCCAAGAAGCATATGCTCCATAGAGCCAAATACACACACACACACACACACACACACACACACACACATTGTATTTTACTTATTATTAAAAAAAATTCATGATGAGATGTAATTAATTTTTGATTGTGCATTAATAGAAGTCATTGTATGTTTGTACTAGCCATGACTAGATATTTATAATTATCTTTTATAAACAATTATGATGTGTTTCTTATGATGATAGTGATCAATGATGTATGATGTCGCATGATCATTTAAAATTATTATACCTAGAGTATTTAATTTAGTCACTAATTAGATTGTCAATTTATAATCTAATATAAGTATACGTTGCTTAATTCTTTAAAAATTATATATTTCTAGGTAGATTCCAAAGGGGATGTTACATGTGGTATCACATATATGACTTAAGCTATAGGACATAGTGAGTCCATTAATGTTTTTATATCCTTATCTTGATAGAAATGAGGATGATGAAAACTATATTTTCTAGATAGGGTCCATCAAATGTCAATGAAAGTAACCCTCCATTTGATCCTAGCCCATTTTCCACTAAGTAAGTAGTAAAGATGGATTAGATTCTTGTAGACATGAATGAGACTAGGGTCTAGATTATATCCCTGGATTAGGTAGTACAGGGACATGAAGAGGAAGGTCATTAGCATGAACTTGAAGAGCATCTCATTGAGCAAGAAAATCTTCAAGATATGAGAGCTTAGGTAATTATAGAGTTGGCTAGAGATATGAATAAGTTGAACCCACTTATGTTCGATGGAATTATTCTAAGTCATGGAGGTGAAGCATGGTTGACTGAGATGGATAAGTATTTTGATATTTACAAATACTCTAAGGTTAGTAAAGTAGTATGGGGAGCATACCAGTTGGTTGGTGAGGAAGCTATGTTGTGGGCTAAAAATAGGTTAAAAATAAATCTTATCTCGACCACCACTACTTGTGATTAGTTTATGACTTTATTAGGTCCTAATGGCTTTCATAGTGTTATTTTGATTAAAAGGTCACAAATTTCCATAATATAAAGTAGGGAGACATATTGATGAATGATTATTAGAATTAGTTCACCAAAATCCTAAAGTATGTACTTTAGTATGAGGTAGATGAGAGGTTTAAGATCAGGAAGTTTATCAAGGGATTGAAACCCTAGATCAGTGAAGAGGTGGATGTCCATAGACATTCTACCATGGACCAAGTCTTTGAGAAGGTAGTCAAATAAGAACAAAAGTTGAAGTATCTTTCACAAGCTAGGGACATGTTCAAGAAAAACTTTGAAAATTTTATGCCAACTTTCAAAAAGAAGAATTGGAGACATAAGAGTGAAGACTCCAATAATTAGCTCAAAAACTAGAAAGCCAAATTCAACAACAATTTAGGCAATAAGAAATTGAGCAATGGTTCTAAAGGTATTTTTAAGGGAAACTAATATACTGGCAAGAAAGGACCACCTAAAGTTTGTTTCATTTGTAGAAATTAACATTATACTCATCACTATACTTAGGAAAATTCAAAGAACAAAGGTCCTATTCCTTAGTAGGGTAGTTTTCAACAATGTATTCATGTAGTAGTTGATAATTGGAAAGATGAATTTCAAGTATTACTCATAGAAATTTTAGGTACTTTGTTTGAACATCTAGTTTCCATTTTGATAGATACAAGGGCTACATAATTTTTTATAGCTCCTAAAATTCTTAGTAAGTTTCTAGAAGAGCTAGAGTAATGGAAAATACACAGTTAGTATACTATGGGAATGACTCAGAAGTTATGGTTAACAAGTATTTAGTCGAAGCAAATATTAGGTTACCCTAATTCACAATAGTAGTGGATCTATATTTAACACCACTAGGGTCATAAGATGTGATCTTAGAAGTCAACTTGATTATGAAATATAAGGCCAAGGTTGACTACTACCTGAAGAAAGTTGAGTGTCTTGATGATTTTAGAAATCAAACACAAATTCAAGGTGAGAAAAGATAGATAAGGATTTAGTAGATTCCTACAATGCAAATCAAGAGGGCTCAAGGAAAAGGTTGCCAAAAATTTATCATCAAGATAAATGAAATGGAGGAACCTAAAGGACCATCTCTTGAATATTATGCATTCCTTGGAAAATTTCATGATGTGTTTATTAAAAAAAATTTAGGATTGCCTCCTAGATGTGAGTTCAAGTTTTTTTATTGATATAATACCTAAATAAAAACCATATTCTAAGGCACCATAAATCATGGCAACTAGTAATTTGGTTGAATTGGAGGCTCAACTCCAGGAATTGTTATCTAAGGGGTGACTAGAACAAGTGTGTCACCATGGGGTTCACTTGTTGTCTTTGTCAAGAATGATATTAATCTTTGACTTTGCATTAATTATAAAATGTTAAGCAAGGCAACTATCAAAAATAGGTATCCTTTACCTCTTATAAATTATATTTTTGATCAAATATGTGGAGAAATGGTTTTTTCTAAGATTTATCTTAGATTAGGATACCGTCATCTGAGGATAAGGGATGAGGATATTCCAAATACAACATTTAGAAATCATTACAGGTATTATGGGTTCATAGTGTTATCATTTGGATTTATTAATGATCTAACAACATTCATGAATCTCATGAATAGTGTGTTCAAGGATTATCTTGATCATTTTATTTTACTTTTTCTTGATGACATTCTTATATACTCTAATAATCAAGATAAGAACCTTCAACATCTGGAACTAATTCTACAATGATTGTACAGCACAAGATATATGGAAAAATGTCAAAATATGTATTTTTCTAGGAGAGTGTGCAATATCTCAGGCATATTATCTCTATGTAAAGCATCTTAGTAGATCTAGGAAAGATAAGAGCTATTGTGGAATATATAGTGCCAAAGAATGTTTATGAGGTAAGAAGTTTAATGGGATTATTAGGATATTATAGGAAGTTTGTTCTAAATTTTTCCAAGATAGCTAATCCAATTACCTATTTTCAATGTAAAAATCAATGTTTTGTCTAGTCAAAAAATACAAAGTAGCTTTTCAAGAATTGAAAGGAAGTCTTACTTTAGCACTAGTGTTAAGACTTCATGATTCTAATGGTAAATTTTTGTTGATCATACATACATTTGGGAATGGACTAAGAGGAGACCTTATGCAAGATGGTGTAATGTTAGATTATGAATCAAGGAGGCTAAAGCCTTATGAAGTGAACTATAACCCTCATGACCTTGAACTTGCATCAATTATGCATGTTTTACAAGTTTAACAACATTACTTATTAGAAAATCTATTTCAACTCAAAATAGATAACTTGGGACTCAAGTACATCTTCACCCAATAAAATTTGAATTTTCCTTAGATATGGTGGATTAATTTATCATCTAATTACAATTTTTATATAAATTATATTAAAGGCAAGGAAAATAGAGAAGCTGATGCCCTAAGTCATAGAAGGTGCATAACAATCATGGCTACTATGAGGAGTAATTTAAAAGATCAAGTGATTGAATTATTACTAGGAGATGAATTTTATGATTAGGTAAAAAAATCATAATATGAACATGATCAAAATCATTGGTATAAATGATTTATATTGGAGAGTGATGGTATTTTTTTTAATAATAGAAATATGTATGTACTAGATTAAGAAAATCTATGAAACATAGTGCTAAAAAAACTACACAATATCCCATATTCAAGACATCCAAGATTAATCAAACTCATGATAGAGATTAGAGTAATGTATTTATGGAAGTGAATCAAGAAATATTTAGTAGACTATGTGTCACATTATCTAGAGTGTTAATGAGTGAAAGCTAAACATGTGCATTTGGTTGGCTATTATATCCACATGATATATGAGAGTGGAAGTGGCAAGTGATCATTATGGACTTTATTCAAGTTTTAATGATGTCATGAAACATACATAATATTATCTTGATAGTATTTGATAAACTAACCAAGGTGGCTCATTTTATACTAGGTAATTTGATAAATGATATGCCTACTCTTGCGAAGAGGTTTGTGAAGGACGTATATAGGTTACAAAGATTTCTTGAGAAGATCATTTTATATCATGATCCAAATATGAATTCTAGATTTTGGTTAACTTTAAATTTAGCTTTGGGTATGTAACTAAATTTTAGCAGTCCATATCACCCAAATATTGATGGTCAGACTGAGTGAATAATTCAGGTGTTAGAAGATATACTTCATATGTATCACATGGATAAAAAATATAAGTGATAATATTATCTATTATTGGTTGAGTTTTTATACAATAACTCATACCAATTAGCTTTGAATATCACATCATTTGAGGCACTATATAGAAGAAGGTGTAGGATAGCAATCAGTTAGGATAGGTTGGAGGAAAAGGTAGTCTTTGCACCTATGATGGTTTCATAAATATAAAAACAAGTCAAATTAATTAGGTAAAGATTAGTTGAGGCCAATGATAGGTAGAAGAGTTATGTTGATCTGAAAAGAATAGATACACAATTTTTTATAGGTGATAAAGTGTTCTTATAGGTTAAGTTATAGAAGAGCTTGATTAAATTCAGAAAGTCAATGAAACTATCATCAACATATGTGGGACCCTTCAAAGTATTAAAAGTGGTCAATACTATAGCTTATAGTCTCATATTTCCACCAACCTTAACTCTATTACATAATGCCTTCCATGTTTTTATCTTAAAATATATATAACTAATCATATTCATGTGTGAGATTAGAATGCTTTACATGTTCTAGATCCTAAGGTGTTCATGGTAAAACCAATCAGAGTATTTGATACTTGAAAACTCTATTTGTGTAATATAGAGATGTCATCATGCAAGGTCATGTGATGCCAATATTTTAAGGATAGTGCTATGTGGGAGGATTATGATGAGTTTTACAGTGAATTTCTATATTTATTTCCTTTATTATATACTTTATGCTATGTTATTTTTATATTGAACAATGTTTTTAATTCAGAACTTATGTTTGAATAAGTTTCATCTAGGATGATGACTATATTTAGGGGGGAGGATGTTACATTTCAATTCATCATCAAGCAATCTTACTTTATTATCCATGGATATTTATAATTGACAATGTAATTTATTACTTATTAACTAAGGTTTGAGATATACGTTATTATAGGATTGTTTGATATTGCTTAGGTTACATGATTACATTACTATGATTAGCTATAGTGTATATTCTTACAACATGATCATGTTGATTTATTATTTCAGTTATATTATATGATGTATGTATATCATGATGTTATGGTCTAACTACCTACTTGTTGTGAGTTTGACATAGGAGAATTTACCTATCAGACCATGATGGAGGGAGAATATTATCAGATAGGGTGATTTAGATGGAGATGTTGGAAGATGATAGAGAAATCAACTAGAACCTTACACACATGACAATAGTAATACATGTTTAATGCATAGTGGATTGGTTAGCATGATGTGTTTTGATGTCATTTTCATTAGATAGTTGTTATTAAATAGTTGATAGCATAGTTTAAATCATTATATAGATTTCATCTTTCATGACTTACATGCGTGAACATTAATGGTTTTATAAATGTGATTTGTATAATTAGAATAAATTTGAGTTTATTGAGTTATGAATTAATCCTTCAGTTGTTTCTAGTGCTAACTTAATTAGTAAATATATGGATTTTGTAAATTAGAAATAAAATAAATAAAATATAATAATTTCTAATTAAGAGGAATAAATAATAAACAGAGAATAAATTCTTAAAATAAATAAAAAGGGAAGAAAATAGGAAAAAAATAATAAATAAAGAGAAAATGGAAATGTTTAAATTTAGAAAAAATAAAAGAGGAATCTATGAATTAAAAAGAAAAGACAAACAAAAAAACAAAAACAAAAAAGAAAAAAAATCTTAAAAGAGAAAAGCTATGCCCTTCCCATGAAAGGAAAAAGATAAAGAAGAAAGGGGTGCAAGAGAGAAAAGAGGTTTAGGATAGATGATAAAATGCAACATAGAGGAGAGAAGAAGAAAGACAAAGAATTTTAAACAATATATCATATTTTGTAGATTGGTTATGTAATTAATTCCTTTGCATTCATGTTGAACATTATGAAACTTTAGGCAAACTATGATTTATAAAACCTATGAATCTATGCATCATTTATGTGAATCTATATAAATAGATTGTAAGATATATAAGACATAATTTCCCTCATCAAAAACTTACATACAATTATCTTTATTCAAATAAAAAACTATAATATAAAATATAATATGATTTATTAACTGTATGTATAAATGTTGGATATAAGATAATTCGAACTGTTAGCTGTCATTGGTAGATTAGTGAACTATTATCTATATAATTAGTGTTCCTTTATCAAAACTAAAGCAAACTATGAAATATAATATGTCCAAAACTATTTAAATCAATGAACTAGTTATATTTATACACTAGTCTAAATATGGTAGAGAGTACAGTGATCTATAAGCTTAAGTGTGAATTTTATAAGAATCCTTAGATATACAAATATACAATCCTTCACTTTTATGTTATTGGTTTACATAAACTATAGGTCTATAGTGTTATCTATTTCTAAAGTTAACTAAAACTAGTGACTTGTATATATAGAATAAGAATTATAAACAAACGGTCAGTGAACTAGCTATAGAAAGCTAAATCGCTATATATAGTGCACTAGATTTGGTATATACAATCATATTTATAAAAGGAGAATTTTTATTCAACTATAGTTAGTACCATTCGTATAAATATTAATGATTAGATACAAAATATATCTTGTAACATAAAAATAGTCAGCTGTGTAATTGTAATTATTCATTATTTTTTCCTTATTAATTACATAGATAATATATCTGAATCATACACTGGGATGTATAAATATATTTGAATTATATTCTAGTGGAATTGTATTATGATAATATTTGGCTGAACAATTACAAAATGTCATAACAATTACATGAAAGGCACCTTATTAATGAACTTTATTATAAATGTTATGTCTAGATTCCATAAAAATTAATTTGTATAATTAACATTTTGTAAAGTATTAAATTTAATAATTATATAAGGACCAATGATTTGAAATGTTATATAGTAATACCATTCTAGTCTATATCACTATGATTAAGTAATAATAAGCTATGAGATTCTAGATTACAACAAAATTATAATTTACAATATCAACTTATACGAAAACAATGACTTGTTGAAAAATAAATAAGGCTTGTATTATACAATGTTTCTTTTATTAAAACCTATTATGCAATGATTTACCATTCAAACTAGTAACCTGTGTATTAAATAAGTTAGGAAATATAAACATATCAAAATGCACATTCATATAGCCTAAGAGGATACACTTTATTTATATAGTGCCTTATTGATGCAGAGGTACCTTTCAATAAGTTCCAATTTTGCCACTCTTTACCAATCACACTATGCACTTCACCCTTCTACTAGCCTTATTTTGACTATTTTATGAATGGTATGGAAAAAGTAAAATGATTTTTGAGAAAAAAAAATTACTATTATGAGTACCCTTTATGAAAAATTACTTGTGCTTTAAATTTTAGGATTCAACTCATTCATTAGGTTCACTTTTTCTCTTTTAGCCTCTTCAAATTAGCCCTTTGTAGGCCTAATTTTCCATCAACCACTCAAAGCCTATACTTCACTATCCATACACTCTTGAAACCTTTAAAATATGTTATACCATGTGAGCTTTAGTTATTTTACAAAATTTGGTGTGGTTTGACTAGTTGAAATGTGTTATAGAGCTCAAACCCTAGTTTAGGGCTTGTAAACTGTGACTGGTTGAGAGCATGAATTCTCCAATTGGGAATGTTTTATGAGGTTTAAAGATTCAAATTTTTTTTTTATATCTCTATCTTAACCTTATCCTAAATTCCAAATCAAAGGGAATCTTCAAATAACCTCTTTACTATGACTTTTAACTCAAAAACACCAGACTCTACATGCACATGCACACCTTCAGGTCTGTATTATACTAAGGGTTGAATATTCCTATGATAAGGTGAAATATAGTTCAATAAACCTTTAAACACATTTTTAAAAAATTCCTAAAACAATCAAAGCCTTGATAATTTAGTTTATAATTCTTTCCTTGTATTAGAGCATACACACAGAGCACTCATGCAAAATTTGTCACAATAGTTAGGGTTTCTAACTAGTTTACTAACATTGTCAAAATACACTGTCTTTTTCTTGATAATTCACTCTATAATTATCAACCCAAACTCTATAAATTAATTTATATCACTTGGATAATTTAATCAATTGGCATTCACTTAGAAAAGAGACTCACTGTCAAAGAGAATCGTAAACAAAGTCAGGGGTCTGTTCACTTAGTATTATAACCACAAAAGAAGGTTTAATTATTTATTCCAATAAAGACCATATAAATAAATCAATAATTACTCCTGGATTATTTTACTAATGCTGAATTCTTTTCTTTAACAATAAAAAGGAACACACAATCTATATCACAATTAAAACTCACCTAAACCAAGGTCTGTCTGTAAGTGATCCTAGGCAATAGATGAATACATTATCACTTCCTAAAATTAAAAACCCAATACATTAATTAAATCCTTGATATTGATCAATTTTAGATACTAATTAATTCTTTATTATCAACTTTTAGCAAAATATCATCTATAGTCAACAATTGCAATTCATAATAAGGTCTGTGTTTTCCTGGAATAGGGATCTCTTTTTCTTCTTCTTGCTTCAAATTCTTCCTTCCAAGAACATACCATATCTCTCTCCAATTCTAAATCCATGCCTTTTATATGAATACAATTGTTTCTGTGACTTTCTTGGGGAAGTTGTCTATGTTAACAAGAGTCTTTTTGAAGGTGGCAAAGCACCAAACATTATTTTCATGACATATACCCAGTTCAACATTTGAAAATGACTCAATGGACCCATAATAACATTTTAATCTATTAAAAGTCTTAAAAAAACATTTATACACCCCTGCAAGTCCTAAACATACACTACAAATTCAAATTTTTGAACTACAAGTTTTGGCAAGAGATCTAAATTTAAATTTTTTAACTAGATAAATGCTCACCTAAGATACAAAAATGAAAAATAATCATGATTATGGAATTCTAAGGACATCCAAATAATTAATAAACCTAATACAATGCAAAATAATCCAAAATTTGCAAAATTTGCTCCCTAAGAGTGATGCACCTACATCATACTACCAGGGAAAGAAAAGAGAACTCATGGGCTACTACCCATGTTTTATTCTAGAGTACTCCCACACTTATGTATGTCATGCTTAGTCATCCACATAACATCATCTACTAGATGGTTCTTCCACTTTACTAGATACTTGAAATATTGCTTGTCTCTGGTTCTTTTAGTAACCTATTTGTCCAATATGCATTCTAGTTCCTCTATCTTGGCCTTAGGAAACTAATATACCCAATTTTTGCCTGATATATATAAGTAATATATTGTGTTTCCTTATTCATCTCATTCTATATAAGGATACAAAATTGAAACATTGAAAATAGGTGAAATTCTAACTCCACTAGGCAATTCCAATTAGTATGCATTATTGGCAAACTTCCTGAGAATATTGCAAGGTCCTATTTTATTCATATTTGGCTTGTTATATTCACCTTTTGGAAACATTTCCTTCCTTATATTATCTATTACTAAGTCCCCAACCTAGAAATTAAATTATTTCCTACTCAAATTTGCCTACTTCTTGTACTTGTCAATACTAATATCCAAATACTTCCTCACTTGCTCATGCACCTCTTTCATTTACATTTAAAAATCCTCTCCTTTATCACTTATTTTATCCATATGTTATATATATATATAACCTCAAATACGCCTCTTGGATGCATTCCATACACTACTTGGAATGAGATCATACCAATGCTTCAATTAGTAGAATCATTATAAGCAAACTTAGCTTGAGACAACACAAGATCGCACTACTTGGGATAGTCCTTAGACAAACACCTCAACAATTTCCCTGGGATTATATTTACCACTTTAGTTTTCCCATCCATTTTATGCTAGTGGGTTGAATTGAAAGTCAAATTAGTGTCTAGCTTCTTCCACAATGTCTTCCAAAAGTGACCAAGAATTTTGGTGTCCCTATCTAAAATAATTTTCATGGGCAATCCATGAAGCCTCAAAACATCCTTATAGAATAAATTATCCACATGTGTTACATTATTAGTATTTATACATGGTGTAAAATGTTCCATTTTAGATAATCTATCAATAACTACAAAAATAGAATCAAAACCCCTTTGCATTCCAGGAAATCCCATCATAAAATCCATACTAATTGATTCCTAAGGCCTATTTGGGACTGGTACCTATAAACCTAAAATAGTGTTCTTACCCTTGGATAATTAACAAATTTTACACCTTTCTACATACCTTCTCACTTCTACTTGCATTATAGGCTAATAGTAATGTCTAGTGAGCAATTCCAATGTCTTGTCAAGCCCAAAATGACCTTCCATGCTTCCAATATGAATCTCTTAGATCATATTTCCTCTTATTTATCTCTTTGGTACACACAAATTTACTCCCTTGAACAAAAATACATCTTGAAGTACATAATCCAACCATGGGTCCTTGTTGAGTATACTTAGGTGTTTGCATGCACGGTGTGCTTCCTTGAAGTCCTCATCATATTCGTACAAATCCTTGAGTGCCTCAATTCCAAAACTCTCTAACTAAATTTCATGAACCAACAAGACCCTTTTGATAAATGCATCAACCACTTTATTGCTTTGTCTTTGCTTGTGATTTATGGTGATGGTAAAGTTTTGAATGTAATATACCAATTTAACATGCCTTGGTTCAAATTTGGATAATTAGATATGAACTAAAGTGCATGGTTATTTTTGTATACTATGAAATCCTTTGGCATAAGATAATTCCTCCACTTCTTTAATGCTTGTACCATTGCATAAAACTCCAAGTCATAGGAAGAATACCTCTACATAGCATCATTCAACTTATCACTAAAGTAGGATATAGGCCTAACCTCTTCACTTAGGACAACCCCTATGGCTACACCACTTGCATTACACTCTATTTGGAACATTTTTTTATTGTCTTACAATGCTATTATGGGTTGCTCCATGATTATTTGCTTCAAATATTGGAAACAGTTTTTTGCCTTCTCATTTTAAACAAAGTTTTTCTTGTCTCCTTTGATAGTATCAATAATGGGAGCATTTACTCCACTAAATTTCTTATAAACTTCCTAACTGTGAAAACTTATTACCTCTCCTATTTTCCTAGGTGTTGGCCACTCCATGATTTCCTTCACCTTATTCTTATCCATCTTCAGCATGCATTTTGAAATAATAAACCCAAGGTATAAAATCTCTCTTTTCATGAAGTTAGACTTCTTGAGGTTGATCAATATCCTCTCTTATTTTATCCTTCTTATCACCAAATCTAAATGATGAATATGTTCCTCTTTTCTTTGTCTATAAATTAATATATCATCTAGATAAACTACTAAAAATGTGCCTATGAAATATTTCAAAGCCTCATTAATTAATCTCAAGAAATTACTAGGTGAATTAGTAAACCAAATGGCATGACCAACCATTCATAAAAACCTTCATTCAATTTGAAATTAATCTTCCACTCATCACCTTGTCTAATCCTTATCTAGTAGTAGCCACTCTTGAGGTTTATCTTGAAATAATATCTTGATCCACTCAAGAAATCCATCAAATCCTCCATCCTAGGAAGTTGAAACCTATACCTTATAGTGATTTTATAGATGGCCCTAGAATCAGAACACATCTTCCACTCACCTTCCTTATTTGGCACCAATACTATGGGTACTACACATGGGCTCAAGCTCTTTTTGATCAACCATTCGTCAAGAAACTCTTGCACTTTCCTTTTGATCTCAACATTCTCTTGTGGGGTCATCTTGTATGCAACTTTGTTTGGTAGACTTTATCTAGGTATAAATTCTATATGGTGCATTATACTCCTCATTGGTGGTAATGTGTTGGGGAGCTCATCAAAAACTATATCAACATACCCTTCCAACATTTGTTGAATCTCTAATGGAATCTCATTGATTTTAGTGGCTATCATAATAGTCCTAGGATTAATGACCAAATAAGATCCTATCTCTTATTCATTCATGGAATTTAAGAACTCTTTCCCATTTACCATCGTAACATATGAACCAGCCTATTAATATTTCTCTTTATCCTAGAAAGGTAGCAAAGTCTAACTAACTCCATGCATGGTCAAGGTGTACATATTACTTCTTCCATCATGGGTGGTTTATCTATAATATTTCCAAGGCCTTCCCAAAAAAACATGCCACACATCCATGGGGATGACATCACAAAGCACCCTATCCTTATATGTTCTAATTTGAAACTCTACCCAACTCTACTTACTAACCAATACTTATTGTCCCTTATTCAACCATGACACCTTATATGGAGTGAAGTGAGGCAATTTATTTAGCCCAATCTTACTAACCATCTCTATTGAAATAAGATTATTCATACTTCCTAAATTAATGACCATCTTACAACATTTACCTTGACATTTGCATGATGTCCTAAAGAGATTTCTACTTTATGGTGGCTCCTTCTCCTTGGATGGATTGATTAGAACCCTTCTCATGAGTAATTATTCTCCCACTTTAGGCTCTACCATTTGTGATGGAGAGAAAACACTCTCTTTGTCTCCTCCTTGTGTAATCTAATTTATTCTTTCATTTATTGGGCTTCTTGATGGTTGGTCCTCTAGACACTCCTAATGATTGTAAATATCACACTTGTTACACTTAAAAAATTTACCTGCAAATCCACTGGATGCATTACCCCTTGATGAATATCCACCTCTATTATAAGGTCTCCTCCCTCTAAATCCACCTCTTGATTAAGTCGATTGATCTTGTGAAGTGCTTGATTCACTTTGAATATTTATTTGTGAGGTATTTCTACCCCCTTATTTTCCTCTACATCTAAATTTTTTTGCCCTTCCTTTATTCTACTAATTATTTCTCCTATTCAACTTATCTTTAGCCTTGAGTGTAAATTCATAGCACTCTAGTATTCTTGGGTTCACAAGTGCTAACTCATCTTGGAGATTGTACCTTAATCCATTAAAGTACCTTACCACATTTTCTTCATCCTCCTATACATGACTAGACCTGATGGTCAGATTATATAACTCTTCTATCTATGCCTTCACATTCATTTCCTTCTACTTCAAACTCTAAAATTTTCTAAACAAGTTTGTCTCATAGACACCTAGTAAGAACTTGGCTTTGAGCTTGGAAACCATTATATCCTAAGAAGTGATCTTATTTTTCCCCTTCTTTATTCTCTCATCTTGTGTGAAGTCCCATGATAATGAAGCATGCCATTTCAGCTTGGTTCTTACAAATTTTACCTTCTTATTATCGGGTACCTCCTCATACTAAATGTATTTATCTAACTCATTCACCCAATCCATGAATTAATCTCCATCAATACCACCTACATAGGTGGGTAACTAAACCTTTGGTTTAGACCCATAACCCATGATCACCTTCAAGATTTTATCTACACCTTGATCTTCATATCCTTCAATTATCTCTTGTCCCTCTACCTCTTCTTGGTCTTGTGGCTCATCTTCCCTTTCACGCATGTCCCCTATTAGGACTCCTCTTCTTTGGTATATTTATATATCAGTTATCCTTTCATCAAAAATGAGTCTCATGTCTCTTATCTCTACTAATGCAACATCTTGGTTCCCTTGGTTCTTTGTTGCACCTCCACTATTTCTCTTAAGTGGCATTGTGAACCTTGTATAGGCAATGTGTCAAACAAGTATCAATTGTTCTCTTTCCCCAAGAATATTATCTATCCCACTTGTTATCAGGTATCCTAATTTGGATCTGATACCAAAATTTTGCATATATACCCTTCAATAATTTATAACTTTTCCACTCATTACCAATCACACTATGCACTTCACCCTTCTACTAGCCTGAGTTTAACCATTTTTTGAATGATACCAAAAACATACAATGAGTTTTGTGAAAATAATTACTATTATGAATACCCTTTATGGAAAATTACATTCAATTAAAATATTAAGATTCAACTCATTCATGAAGTTTACTTTATCTCTTTTAGCCTCTTTAAATTAGCCCTTTCTAGGCCTAATTCTCCATGAACCACTCAAAGTATATATTGTACTATTTGTACACTCTTACAACCTTGAAAATTTGTTATCTCATGTGAAATTCAGCTAGACTACAAATTTTGGTTTGTTTTGACTGGTTTAAATGTCTTATAGAGCTCAAACCCTAGTTTAGGGCTTTTTACAAACTATGACAGGTTAAGAACATGAATTTTCTAATTGGGAATGTTTTAGGAGGTTTCAAGCTTCCAAATTTGTTCTATATATCTATCTTAACCTTATAATCAATTTTAAATCAATGGGAATCTTCCAAAAACCACTTTACTATAATTTTCAACTTAAAACACCATTGACTGTGCATGCACATGCACACTTTTAGGTTTGTATTCTAGTAAGGGTTGATCAATACCTATGATAAGGTAAAATAAAGTTCAATTTTTTTTTAAAACATTCAAAAAACATGCCTAAACCACTCAAATCCTTGAAACATTAGTTTACAATTCTTTCCTTGTATTAGGACATACACATAGAGCACTCTTACAAAGTCTATCACAACAGTCAAGGTTTCTAACCAGTTTACTAGCATTGTTAATATCCAATGTCTTTTTATTGAAAATTCACTCTATAATTAT